>CAUYRT010075820.1:0-14425 GCA_963574885.1 Lepilemur ruficaudatus
CACATCTGAAATTAATTCCTGGGAAGGGCACTTACCAATGATAATTTCCTTTACAACCGTCATCCTAGTGTATGTCTATTATTGCATTATACTGTCAAATAAATACATCTTGTCACAAACCTATTTTCAAATTGTTGACAAATTGCTATTTTTTGGACAGCCTCAGAAATTCTGTTGCCCAGAGAGATGACTATTGTAGAAACATCTGAAAAATATGACTGCATTTCAGGCTGCCTTTTTATTATTATTATTATTTGGCTTAAAAGAGCCATGACATTGTAGTTTGTGACAAGTGACCTGTGAACACTTGAATTGAAGTTTAACCACTGTTTTGATGTTCTGCCTATTATGTGTGTCATTTAAAACAAATACTGTTACTCTTTGCATGCCTATTCAACACACTATAGTTATAACCCAAAACCGTACGTCAAAAATGAGCCAGATATGCAAAGCACAATTGAATAAATATACAGTTGTTAGTAAGATGATAAAACAACTTTGCTATTATTAATATGTATGAACTTTTTAAAACCTTAGCTGTTTATAGTTTTATAAAAAAGGATAAAATAATTTTAATAAACTACACAAATTGTGAGAAAAAAAACACTACAAGTTCTATAATGCCATCTTCTTGAAGAATATGAAAGCAGATTTATTTAAACCAAAAGAACCTGGAGTCTAGTACGTGACTCAACGCACAGTAACTCAAGACCACTGAACTAAGAAACTAAGCAACAAAGCACTGTCTTCTGGGGGCACGAGAGGGAGTAAGAAAGAACTGTGAATTTGGTTATTACTTTATAGACCTTGCTTTTAAAAAAAGCATAGATTCCATTACTGAAATCTTTTTCAATGTTTCAATATATATTTTTATATATGTGTATATATATAAATATGTAAATATATATATATATTCTCATCAAGTTTGAAATGAGAGCAATTTCCCTGGCCATTAACAATCTCAGTTACTTGACTGATTTGTTAGCTATGATCATTTACTACTTCTAATTATTTTCAAGGACAAAAGAAAATATTGATTATAAACAAATACAAGTACAAAAAAATCATGTGATCCAGTAATCCTTTGTTAGTTTAGTTAATAATGA
Source organism: Lepilemur ruficaudatus (assembly GCA_963574885.1). Taxonomy (NCBI): domain Eukaryota; kingdom Metazoa; phylum Chordata; class Mammalia; order Primates; family Lepilemuridae; genus Lepilemur; species Lepilemur ruficaudatus. The sequence continues at coordinate 1,107 of CAUYRT010075820.1, forward strand.
TTCGGTATCTCAATGTCAGACCTTCTAACCTCTCTTCCCCCAAACATCTGGGTTGATCTCTTTAAATTGCAAACATGCTTCATTTTTCTCCCCAGATTAAGACATTTAAAAGATAACCGCATTGTGTTTATGGGGTGAAATCTAAACATCTTTTCTTCACTGTCCCTACTGCTCTTGTAACTAGGCATAGGCTTCATGTGGGCTGAGATCACAGTGGTTTAATTCACTACTTCCCTCTCAGTGCATATACTAATGCCTGACACATACTATAGTAAGTGCTCAAAAATTGTTTATTAAATGAAAGAAAGCATCTTGTATTTTTCTCACTGCCTATATTCAAACTATACTCTCTTTGTTCATATGGCTTTCTCCAACAGGAATGTTTTTCTGACAATGTAGCACAAAAGCAAAATTTGAAGCTAAGAAGCCAGCTAGGAGGTTATTGCTAGAAAACAGACAAGAAATGGTGGAGATTTATACTTATGATTTGGTCAAGCTATGAAAATGGTATAAAGAATAGGGACATATGAAATAAATTGGCAAAAGTTAGAATTTTAAAATATAAAAATGATTTCAATTTTCATCTTGAGCAACTGGGTAAAATGACGTATAATTTACTGAAGCAGAAAAAATTAACGGTGCTTATGGCGTAAGACTAGAGAGATAAAAAAATTGGAGGAAATAGAATAACACAGATATTTATAAAGCAAAACATTATAAATTAATGGAGAATAAAAGATTATCCAATACAAGGTATTAAGACAGGATGTTAATTATTTTGGATAAAGACGCTAAGATTTTTTTTGTCTCTCACAACATTACATATTTTAGGAATTAAACAAAAATACAAAATTAAAGATTTCATAAAAATGGAAGAAAATGAGACTTGAGTTTCACATTCACTGTGGAAAAATACTAAATTTAAAAGCGTTAGGAAATGTCACAAGTAATAAGTGTAGGTACTTGCTTTTGGCTTCATATAAACTAAAAATTTAGTGTATAGTATGAAATCCAAATCGATTTTCAAAGGATATAATAAGAAAACCTTTTTGTAGAATATTACCAAGTACTAACACATTAAAATTTCATTAAATTAAATAGAAAAAATGATTAAATTTTATGTTCAAAAATAAAGTATTTTATATATGGTTTACAAAAATACAGGAAAAGGATTCTGGGAAAATGGCAAAGTACAAGGCACCAGAAATCTGTTTCCCATAAAGACAATAATTATCTTGGGAGAATTTTTCTGATGTAACTATTTGAGAACTTTTGAGTCTGTTGAAGGCTTGCAAATTCCAGAGGAAAGCTTAGATGGTAAATTGAGGTTATTTTCAGTGCCAAAAGTCAGGGGTGTGTGCTCTGATCACTGCTGCTTCAGATTATAGAGGAGCAGAAAAAGAGGTGGCAGCCATTGTGTTGCATTGATGCAAGCTAATGAAGGTGATATTTATCTTTATAAGTACTAAATTACTGTTTTTAAATAAACTTTCTAATACCATAAGTAATACATCATTAATGATATTTTATAATAGTCACATTCTTATGTCATACAAAATTATGAAAATGTATTTAATATTTCTAGTAATTTTCATTGGAGTGGACTTTCATATTAAATATCTTCTATAGGCAGACATACTTGAAAAATGCTAGAGTTTATGATCCAAAAGTATTCCTCCAGCACTAACCTTATATTATTCTATTTATTTATTTATTTTTTGAGACAGCGTCTTGCTCTGTTACCCAGGCCGCAGTAACTCCTGAGCTCAAGTGATCCTTCTGCCTTAGCCTCTAGAGTAGTTAGGACTATAGGCACACATCACCCACACCAAGCTAATTTTTTTTAACTTTTTATAGAGACAAAGGTCTCACTATGCCACCCAGGCTGGTGTCGAACTTCTGGCCTTAAGTCATCCTCCCACTTCAGCCACCCAAAATGCTGGGATTAAGGGAATAAGCCACCATGCCCATCTATTTTAAACCTTAACCATGGTGGCTTGTTATTAATGGATATGCAATTGCTGTTTATATAGATACAGCATATACATATGCAAATATATTATTGTGTATATATATGTTTTGATCATATATATACATGTGAATGTACATAATTTCAGAAACTGGATTCTTAGCATTTAGATTCATAGTTTTAAAACAGAAAAGGACCCTAAACACATAAATGTCTTCTTATCTAACATTCACATTTTATGAATCACAAAAAAATGAAAGTGATTTACTCAAATGCATACAACAAATGATTTAGGCTAGAAAAAATAATTATTCCTGTGTCTGCTAAAAAATTAACTCTTCTACTTTGGGCAAAAAAAGTTACTTATCTGCTATATATATCTATCTTCCTCTACCATACTTATACCTATACCTATATTCATACAATCTATCTTTAACTGTCTACATTATGAAGCCTTGTAGAAATAACAGCTTATGCTATTTTCTAACATCAATAGTGTGTTTGTGACTCTCTGTATGTGACACAACTAAATAGTAGAACTGACTCTTCATTGAACAAAAATTTTGACTTCAAAATTGCAGTGTTTCCACGCTTTCTGTTTCCTGTAATGAGTTGCACCATACATGTTTAAGCATTCATTGATTTTAAATGGCTATAGTTGGTAAAATTGATGAAGTTACATGCCAGACAACCATTTTCATCTTAAAAACATTGTTATATTTCATACATCTCAAATTATAAGACTTTCATTTTTCACAAGAAAACAGAAGCCCATTCCAAAATTTTAATGTGCCAAAAATCTGGTATTATTTATGCACTATTTAATAGATTAGTCAATCCAATTACAAACAATCTACTCATTTTATTTTTAAATGTTCCTGAATATATATAGACTAGGACTAGAAGACCATCTGGTATTAAGTGACTCAAATATACAGAAAGAAACCGAAGACATATATCCATCCATGTTAGCACCAAATGACTAAAGAATGGTTTTAACAATTCAAGTCACATTTTAGGAAAAGAAAACAGACTGAGGATAGTAAACACCAATTTGCTGGTCCATTTGATTATAAAAGACTGAGACATTAAACTGTGCAAACTAGAGAAAAGCTGACAGTACCTTAATTAAATTGATACTACTAGTGACACTCTGAGAGTGTACTTGTCAGGGTATAAATTCTTATAACATCAAATAAAAGTGACAAACTTCCCCAAGGACTTAGTGTAAGTTCTTCTAGAGGGGATTGGTTTATACAAATTACTCATGGTGTATTTCATTTAAATTACTGAGAGTCAAAGTGAATGTGGGCTCAGCTAAACCATTTTTTTCCCACCTGTTGCATAGACAGACGGAAGATGAAAAGAATCCTGGGAATTTTAATTGTGAGACATTGGCCAGAGATGTAATATGCGAGTAAAAAATAAAAAAAAATAAAAAAATTAATGGCTTAAACATTATAATCTAATAAATCTTGAGGAGTAACTCATTACTGACAAAGATATCAGAAGGTTACTTTTGTGATGAATAGCTCTAAGTATAGAAAGCTGTTATAGTCATTTGCATCCTGCTGCAAGCTTTGCCTTTTTAGAAAGATTGATTATATTAACACATAATTTGTAAGTTAAGAATTGTAATTTTCAAATATACTTTCATGTTTCTTTTCCACTTCTCTGTGAAAGGAGGTCTAGCCTTGCCAAAGCAGAACGTGTATGAACCATAATCATGTGTGCTCCTGAGCCACCAAGAAAGTGGTTCTTATAAAACCTACTATTACTGACTGTAACACTCGTCCCTCATTACTGACGATGTGATGGCCCTGCTGGTAGGACAAAGACAGTGATCACCAGTAGGACAGAGTGAGAAGATGAAACACTGTCAGGCAGCCAGCCTTTCATACTCCAGAAACTTATACTGAACAAAGCTGACAGCTTTTAAGATGCATACCAAATTCTGGCTGCTTCCCTCTGAGGCTAGCAGACTCATAGCTCTGAAAGAGGTGAACAGGATCAAGGCAGTGCTGAGCATTTGCCTGGAAAGACATACTTTGGCCAATACTTTGGCTGTAGAGCTAAAGGATGCAAAATATTAAATATTAATATAAGAAGTTTGGGACTTTCTGTGTGACATTTGAAGGAGACAGTTTGGGCTCCATCTGATCTTAAAATGTGACCTTCAGTAATTTCTGGCTTTAATGAACACTATTCAGTAAAACTTATTTTAGCTAGTGTCTCCCAAAGACTAGCCTGCTAGACAATACTTACAAGTGAATAAAAGCATGGCCTTAGGACCCACAATCACTACTAGAGTTCTGGGTTTTTTTAAGCAGAATTATCTAGTAAGGCCCCTCCCAGACACCAAATCCTGGAATAAAGAAACAAGTAAACTGACACTTTAAAAAACATCTGAAACACAATTCAGTCTAGTCATTCTTGCTCCCCTGTGTATGGGATCCCTCCCACTGGAAAACCTCTATCTGTTTTCCATATAGATGTCTATCCATATTTGTATAGATATTCCATCCATATTTGTAATAAAGATGAAACACCAAGAGAATGTTTAATACTTTCATAATATGCTTTGGGAATAAGCTTCCTCTTGAGCCACATAGACTTAAAGACATCTTTAACCTCTGCCTTCTCTCAGAAAATGTATGACAGCAGGTTCTGAAAAGGGTTGGAAAGTCCGAGCTTTGCAACTGGACGAGGATGTAGGTGAAATGCCATGGAACAGACTAAATTTTTGGATTATTGATTTTATGTAAAGTGACATCAAGTTGTCTAACCTCAAGTAGGGAGTTTCTCAGATCATCTCTACAATTCCCACAGCATAGTGCTTCTGATTAGTCATTATTCCCAAAGTTTCTACTGAAATTTTTCTCAGAGGTATACAGAAGTGTGCAAAATAAGCCTTGCTTATTTCTCCACAATTCTAGGCCCAGTACCTCCATTAATTATATGGTGTGGCCATTTAAAATAGTATCTTAAGACATAAGAAAACAGGTACATCTATGTCAGATTGCACAATGTAAATCAAGCATCACATCTCTATCACCACCCTGCTTACTCTTAATTCAAAAATTATCAAAATCATCTTCCAGATTTGTTCTTGCACTTACACTTTTGTTTCTCTCTCCAACCTAAGATAATAAACCTACCAATTGTTTCTTTATATTGCATTTTCATTTTTCCAATTCCAGTGTGCCCTTCCTCCTTCATCTTTACTTATGATTGATTCTCCTTCTCCTATAAAAATATGACCTAATCAATAAACAAAAATATTTCTTTCCTCTCATTTTCCCCTCCCCCACTGCCCCACTGGCAACTTTAAACTATTCTTATCTTCTCTCTTTCTCACACGTAACTCCATTCTAAAGTCCTGTCAAAATAGATTCCAAAAGTGACTGTTTATTATCACCTCCATGACAACTGCTCTAGTCCAAGTCACACTTATCTTTATCCTGATAGGTCAAAATGGTTCCTCACTGGTCTCTCTGCTCTTGCTTTCTCCTCCTAATACCCCTCTTCTCCACTCAGCAGGCAGTTATTCTTTCAAAGCAGGCGACTATGCTCAGCAATTATAATGGTTCTCTATCTCATCTGAGAATGAAATCTAAAATCTAAAATCCTAGCATGACATGAGCTTACTCCTTACTCTGGTTCTGTCTCCTAACTTTCTCTCCCTAGGTGACGCCACACCACAGTCTCACTACCCCTCTTCAGCATGACAAGTGTTCTCTCACACTGGACACTCTACTGAATGATTTCCTCTCCTAGAAAAAACCCTTCCCTCTTCCTTTTCCCTCAGATATGTATTTCTTGTTCCATCTTCTTCAGATACCATAGCAGAAGTCTTGTTTGACTAGCATCCCTCTCTATCGCTATAAACTTGCTTACCTTTTCTTCATGACATATGCTATGTCTTGATATACCTACCTGTTGATATTCTCCTATGAGATTGTGAATCGACGCAAGCAGATTTTCTTCATAGCTGCAGTTACAAGTGTCTAACACATGGTATGGGGCTCAAACACATGTGTTGAATAAATGAATGAATTCTTTGAAGTTTATTCAAACGATGTCTGTACTTATAATGGCAAAAGATGAATAACTTTCCACTGGGAAAAGAGAATTGTTGAGGGTAGGGGGAATGATCCATTTTAAATGATTTCATTCAAAATATGAAATAATTATTAAAGTACAAATAATGAGGGGAAAAAGTTTTATTGGGAAGTTACCTTGAGAAATTAAGTGATTGTATAAAATTAGTTTGTTTTATATTGTATTTTAACATTTGTGATTATAATAGCAATTACACTCTAGGTCTTAGAACCACACAAGCAAATCAGTTGTAATACTTGCAGAAGCACATCATTTATCCTTATATCCATATTGTGTGCAGTATCTTATGCACTTTACCATGCTTTTAACATTTTGAGAATCACTTTCCCAACAGTCATTTTTAACAAATAAAAAAAAAACTGTGAAGTTTCATCAATTTTCAAAAGAACCTTTCAATAATTTTATATGCAATTTATTCATTTTGGAGACTTTCTATTGATTTTCTTTTCTTTGTGCAAAAACAGACTTAACTATCAGATTCTCAATAGTCAATGAACTTGAATATGATTCACAAACTACTACAAAATCACCAACTGAAACACTGAATCTTTTAAAAGATTTGAATTTTTTTCACTTTGCTATATTCAGTATGCTAGCTACAAATAAACATGAAACCAAGAAAGATTTTGACACCATTAGAAAGAATATGTCCTAAATAAGTGTTAAATGAAAAGAAATATTTGAGAAGCCACTACATTAATAAATGCCTTTTATGTTATGATGACTCATGTTTAAAGATTTTGATGATTTTTTATTTTCCATGAAACTTTCTGTTTGTAGGGATTCAGATAACAAATATTTTAATGCAGAGTGATCGCTTTATAAAAATAGATCAGGTGAACTTGAAAACACAGTTGGAGATTTTAACTCTAGTCCCAACTGTGTCCCTTACTATTAATACTAATAATGACATTTTCCAATAATATACAAAAGTATCACTTAATTAACTCAACTAGTTGATGCCTTCTAAAGTGAATGGGCAAATCATAGCCAAGAAAAACAACAAAGAGTAAAACAAGAAGAATCTCAGTGGTTATATCTAAATGATGTGTGATGGAAACACTCAAGCTGTTAAGAACTCAAGTATTTCAGGAACAGGTGCACATATAGAAGCAAAGGTAGAATGAAGTGATAAAATTCAAAATATATATATACATAGGTATGAAAGATGGGAGGGAGTGATTTGCCTACTTTCTACTCCCATATTCAGCCCAAATTCTGACACCGGATGTGTAGAGGTTGTTTTTCACACACCAACCAATCCTGCAGTGTCCAGTTGGGTGTTCTCTAATTCAATTCAATTCAATTCTGACACTATCTAACTGTAGTGTCATAATCTCACAGGTTAAGAGCTCAGTGCCACCGGACTGATCTGTACAGATGCCAGTGGCGAGTAGCAGTGTGCCCCCTACGCTTCTGAACAACAGACTATATAATCAAGGTTCTCATGACCCCTCCTTGGGTGATATTAATTTGCCAGCATTGCTCACACAACTCAGGGAAACACTTTATTATAAAGAATATTAAAAATGATATGATGAACAGCCAATTGGAAGAAATTCATAGGGCAAGACATGTAGAAAAGGGTCACGGAGCTTCCATGCCCTCTCTGGATGTGCCACCCTCCAGGAACTGCCACGTGTTTTAGCTATCTGGAAACTCTCCAAACCTTGTCTTTTTGGGTTTTTAGGGAAACATCAAGGAGATAGGATTGAGTAAATCATTAACCATTGGTGATCAACTCAACTTTCCACCTCTTCCCCTCCCTGGAGGTGGAGAGTAGGGTGATGTGTAAAGGATGGGGCAGAAATTTCCAACCCTCTAATCGCTTGGTTGGTTCCCCTGGCAACCAGCATCCATCCAGAGGCTATCCAGGAGCCCCCAACCTGCAGTCTCCTCATTAGAACAAGAAACTTCTGTCATCTATGAAATTCCAAGTGGTTAGGAGCTCTGTCAAGAATTAGTGTCAAAGATCAAATATCAGATGAAAAGCGTCTCCTATCACTTAGATATTGTTGTTTTAGGAGCTCTGTGCCGGGAAAGAGGTGAGTCAAAGATTAAATATATATTTCATATTATATCACAATAGGTTTTATAGACTTGCTAAAACCATTTCTTGGGTTGGAGCACACTAATAAAAAAACACAGGACTTTATTCTCTATATTTAGCCTTTTTTGGCAGGTGATCCCCATAGAAGAGATTGTATCTATTAATATTCATCAGTAAGACAGAATTTCTCAAAAAGCTGAAGTGTTTAAAGAACACTAATTGATTTTACTTAAAAATGTCTATGATCCTTTAAATATAAGAAAGAATGACTTGAACAAAGGCTAAAGATTCTGTTTGCTTGCTTACTTACTTTTGTTGGTGGTGGTAGTAATTTTGCTGGTGGACAGGTATGAAAGAAGTTGGATTTACTTCTCTAAAACTTTGCATAGGCAATTGTGCCCTTGAATTTCTCAGTGGGGAATATGAAATACAGTATCACTAAAACTTGCTTATTTTTATAATATTTTTATTGAAGAACAAAATATGCTTTAGATAGAATTACATTAATGTTATTTAATTCCTCTGATTGTGACTATGTTACCAAGCAATGGCCCGAAAATAAATTGGCTCCCTGTATAAATGTATTTATAAGAAATGGAACATGCACGTCAGTCGTATCATATTCTAAACTCCCTAAAAAGTCTTTTCCCCCTTTATTTTCTGGGGTATTGGTCCATCATTAGCAGAGACCTAGCTCTAAGTCTTTTAAACCCAGAAAACTGAAGTCTCAATTAAAGCGAGGCTCTGCATAAACGTCCAGCTATTCTTTTCTTGGAAGGAGGAGGCATATGTTTATTAGTACCATATTCATTTTGAATCAGCTATACTTAAGGGATTAAATAAGTTGGAGTATCCTAGCTCTTATTTAAAGAAAAAAATACAGCCATCTCTCTGCGATTGTTGTATTCATACAAAGATCACTGGGTTACCCATATTCTTTACAACAGTCAAAAGTATGAAGCATTAATCAGGTAAAGTCTAATGGCCTTCACTGGCTGGTGAGCTAATTAAGAGGGAGATTTTTATGACCTTATTCTGAATTTAACCATTGTTTCTTTTATGTATAATTGCAATGCCAGGATTACCAAAAAATTGTCCATTTTTCCTTAAAGAATGTCCTTGAAATACTCAAAATTGCATCGATGCTAGGAATAAAGAATATATAAATCCCAAAATAATTTCCAACTTAAAACAAAATTGCTTCCAAGTAATGAGCAGTAATGTTGAGTTTAATATATAATTTATCTCAAATCCAGCCATTCAGAAAAAAATGAAAATGTTCCTCACAGTGAAAATAGCCACTTTGGGGATCTTCAGTTCCTTAAACATATAACATATTCCTTAGTGGGACAGGGAGAGAAAGAGAGAGGGAAGTGGAAAGAGGAAGAGAGAGAGAGAGAGAGAGAGAGAGAGAGAGAGAGAGAAAGAGAATATTCTTTGATGTGAATTAATTGGCAGTTGCTAATTTATTTAGGACATATATTAACAACTTCATAAAATGCACATATTCACCTACCTAAGCAAGGAATCTGTTAGACTATTTTAGTTTTCAGAGTGTGTTTCCTGTAACAACTTATTTTACATCATTAGTTGTAAGAAACTGTGACAGGAAGCACTAAAATTAGTGGAAAAGCTGACAGAAGTTCAAGTGTATGAATCAGAAACCTGCTAAGACTATGTATTTTTGTCACATAGAAGAAAGAAATAGTATGTATGCATTAAGTTCTTTTGGACTTTAATGTAAAGGGGCTAATATAGATGTACACTAATAATACAGAATCTCAGCTCTACAATTTCTCCATTTATGCTATCTACTATCTCATAAAACGAAATCATTACTCTGTCCACCTAGATGGTCTGGGGCAAAAATGACCTAGTAAGGAATGGGAGAGGATGAATAATATTGCAAAACTGAGGTTGAAATTAGAATATGGTAATAAGCATTAGAAAGAACCCACAATTTGGATACTACATTGATTTGAGTCTGAGAATTATGTCTTTGAGGAACACTCACCACCATACACATTCCTAATGCTTCCCCTAATGAGATTTACTGAATCACGATATTGAAAATCTTTAGGATTATTTAATTAAGCCACTTAAATTCATTTATTTATTCATTTAAAAAATATTCATTAAGGAATTACTGTATTTCACTATAGAACACTTAAGACCCAAGAAGTTAGACCATATACTCAAAGTTCATCTACCTAGTAATTCCCTATGATCTAAGTCTCCTGAGACATATCTAGGATATTTTACATTTGCTCACTGTCACTCTCCTAAAACTCCCTCCTCTGTATACTAGACTCTGTGGCTCCATAATAAATGAAGAAAGGCATGCATAGAAAAACTGGGCAAACAACTGTCTATGAACTGTTTCTTCAACGATCATTCCCTTGCCACCCTTCCCAGGCAAAATTCCCTTTGATTTTAAAATATGGAGGGATAATCTTCAGCTGATGCCATTGGAACATCAAGAACTGCTTACCTCCACAAACTAATGAGGGAAGTGCTTCACAAACTGGGCATATTGATCATGGATTGGGAGTATTATACAGAGTCATTAATTGAGGATAATGGTACATTACATCTTAAAGAGACCATGTGAGCTTTATATTCTCTATGCTGATATGATTTTAGTGCCATTAGGTAAATAAAGAGGTATTTGGCAGAAATTATTCTGCTGTGATAATGCATGACTCAGGAATGATAGGAGGACTCATCCTATGACTTTCCTGAAATATTCCATAATATTCCAGCAAAGATTTTTTGATGTCCACAAACAGCTGAAGAATTTGGGCCCACCATGGGTTGTATTGGGGACCAATTAACAATTACAACCTGGTTACAATTTAGAGTAATCTGAAAGGTTTTTATAAATCCTATTGCCCAGGCAATGATAGAGATTATCTATTCCAATCAACAATAAACAGTAAAACACAGGCATCAGTATTTTTTAAAGCTCCTTCTGTGACTACTTTGAGCACGGTAGAACAACAAATAACAGTAACACTTGAGAATTTCCTGACAAAGTAAAGAAATCAGTGAAAACTATTTCCAGAAAAATAGCAATGTAAGCAATAGAAACCATACAACAAACAATCAAGCAAACTGTTTAAAATTCTCTGGAAATTGTCCTAAGGATATACAGCAAATGGAGAAACATTTATTTAAGGAAATGATGAATCCTCAGTTAGAACAGTGAGAGGTTGTGGCTTTTGAAACAAAACTTACTCCATTACCACCACCCCAGCCCTACCTTGGCATGTTCAGCCGAGAGGACAAGGCTTCCTCTCTCATCCCACTTCCAGTCTGGGGCTATGGTTTCATTCTGGGAGGATCTCTGATGCCCCTATCCCTTAACTCAGCACCATGCTGCAGAAAGTCTGCTTGATGCATGCACACCCAACAGGATTGGACCTCTCTTCTCCTGCCCAGTCCTCACTCATAGGTAAGAAGTCTACCCTGGACACAGCAAACTGAGAATACTGGGGCCTTGATTCCCCTGCCCAGCTCACTTGTAGGGTGGAGACTGAAAGCAAGAGAAGTAGCCAAAAGGCAGGAGCTTCCACACCCTTTCCAGTACCCTTTCATAAAGTAGGGTGTCATTCCAAGGAAAGCAGGTCCTTGCCCCCAGCTACAGGCAGAGGTGTAGCCTTTCTGCCCAGAGGAAAGGCAGTACATATGGACAAAGAGCTCTAGGGCTCTGCTGGATTGACTTCATTTGGAACAGAGAAAGGAAAACTCTGTTCCTAAAGCTATTGTCAAAAACAATGAAGGTCTTTGTGGATAGAAGTTAAAAGGAGGCTGGTAGCTTCAAAACTGGACAAAGTGGCAGAGCAGCCAGAAGTTTAATAGCAACAAATAGGGAAAGAGGCAACCAAAAAGTTTTCTCCTGAGTTAATAGTCAACTTGGGGGTATGTGAAGGTTGTACACATGTGCTAGGATGCACCCACAAAGGAGCAATTAGGGCAGCAGGTGGGGTGAACTTGAAAGCATTCCCCATGCTGCACACAAACTTATCAACATAGGATAGAAGCCTCATTGGCACAAAATAATACAGAATGGTTTGGCTTCAAAAATACTTCAGTAGGCTTGGCAGTTCTAGATCAGTATGTCAGCATGATTTCATTCTAAGGTTTCTTCTTCTGGCTTATGAGTGGCTGTCATCTTGTTTTGTGTGAACATGATCTCTTCCTGCTGTGCATGAGGAGGAAGAGAAGGACACTGAACTCTCTGGTGTCTTTTAATTCTATCAGATGAAATTATGACCTAATTTAATCTTAATCACTTTCTAAAATGCCTCATATCCAAATTTCACCACACTGGGCATTAGGGCTTAAACATATGAATTTTAAGGGTACACAAACATTCAATCTGTAACAGGAAAGGAACCCACCTCAACTCATTCTATGAAGCCAGTGTTACCCTGGTACCTAAATGAGACAAAGATGTCTAATATTTCATATGTAAATGATTACATTATTTCAAATGTAAATAGGCACAAAATTCCTCAGCAAAATATTAGCAGTCAGTATCTAGCTATATACAAAAGTGGTTATTCACAAAGATGAAGGGGATTTATTAAAGGAAAAAAAGTTGGCTTAGCATCATAAGACCAATTGATGTAATATGCTATATTCATGCAATAAATGAACAAAAATGTGTAATCATCTCAATAGTTGCATAAAGAGCATTTGGCAAAATCCTACACATCATTATGATAAAAATGTACAGCATACTAGGAGTAGAAGCCAACTTCAAACTGATAAAAGATATCTATGAAAATCCCATAACCAATATTCTTAATATTTGTTGCTGTGATTATCTTTGGGGTCTTCTTCATAAATTCTTTTCCTAGGCCAATGTCTATAAGAGTTTTTCCAACATTTTCTTCTAAAATTCTTATAGTTTCATGCCTTAGGTTTAAGTCTGTTATCCACCGTGAGTTGATTTATGTGAGAGGTGAGAGGTGCAGATCCTGTTTCACTCTTCTACTTGTAGCTATCCCATTTTCCCTGCACCATTTATCAAATAAGGATTCTTTTCCCCAGTGTATGTTTTTGTCTGCTTTGTTGTCTTCAAGTCTACTTTGTCTTGTATTAGAATAACTACAGTTACTTTCTCTCTATTCATGTTTGTGTATTTGCCATCCTTTGTCTTTATCCTCTCTG
>CAUYRT010075822.1:0-11030 GCA_963574885.1 Lepilemur ruficaudatus
GTCCTTAAGGGAATGGTATCTTTTTTGAGACAGAGTCTCCCTCTGTCACCCAGGCTGCAGTGCAGTGGCATCATTGTAGCTCACTGCAACCTCAAACTCCTGAGCTCAAGCAATCCTCCTGCCTCAGCCTCCCAAGTAGCTGGGACTAAAGGTGCACGCCAGTATGCCCAGCTAATGTTTTTTTTTTATTTTTGGTAAAGACGGGATCTCACTCTTGATCATGCTGGTCTCCAACTCTTGACCTCAAGTGATCTTCCCACTTCAGCCTGCAAGAGTGCTAGGATTACAGGTGTGAGCTGCCATGCTTGGCCATCATTTCATCTTTGTCTTCTGCTTGTGGTAGTAATGCTGAACATGTAGATAATAAATATTTGTCATTTGATTGAATAGGAAAATATGACTAGCCTGGTTTTATTTTTAAAAGTTTAGATATTCAAATGTTTCTCAAGGATTTAACTTGAGAAAGCATCATTCTTGTGGTAGTGTCTAAGTTTTCATTGATATTTTTATTTAACAATTCATAAAGAGAGGAAAACAATAATACTAACAAATGTTTTGGTAGTGCTTTAAGACAAACCATCCTTTCTTTCCTGAGGGGGAGAAATAGCCATTATGTCTGCTTAAAATTTTTAAGTTGGTATTATAGAAGGACAGATTTGAAACAAACTTTGAAGGATTTATATTTGAATACCATCTGAATTGTCTCTCGTATAATTAGCCCAAGAGGGGAAAGGAAGATAGCACACTTTGTCATTAAAATATTATTAATACCTGTAAATCGTTTTCCAATGTGGAGGTTGGTAGAAAGTAAACAGTGCCACCAAGTGGTGATAATAAGGAACTTTAATCACTTGGAAATGATTAATTGGCTGTTTTCTTTTCAACAGTTTTCCATCCAATTATCTTTGTAACAACAATCAAACTTCTGTGACACCTACACCATCTGTTTTACCAAATGTGATTGTTTCTTCTGCCATGGCTTCAACTAGTGGCCTAGTAATCACCCCTCCTCCTGCCAACCTCAGTGACGTTAAGGAATATAGTGGCAGCAGGAAGGCCAGGGTTCTCTATGATTATGATGCTGCAAACAGTACTGAATTATCACTTCTAGCAGATGAGGTGAGTGTTGTGGGTATGAGAAGAAAAGTATACCAAGTGAAAATTCTTCATTACTTATTTGGAAATAGTTTGTCCTGAATGTTTTATAGATTTCAGATGGGTATATTAACTTTTTATAAAATTTTAGTTCCTATAGAATATAATAGAATGTCACAGAAATATTTAAAACCTTAACTGCTAAAGAACTTGAAACTGCCTCCTATAAAATCTTCTATCTTTTAGCAAAATTAATAATAATTAAAGTCCTTTGGCAAATTAAACAGTATAAATCTGATTGTTTTTAATGTAGTCAACAGCTGGAAATATTTTATTTTGTAGGTGATCACTGTGTTCAGTGTCGTTGGAATGGATTCAGACTGGCTAATGGGGGAAAGAGGAAATCAGAAGGGCAAGGTGCCAATTACCTACTTAGAACTGCTCAATTAAATAGGTGGACTGTGGAAAGATTACCCATCATGACGTTGTATTTATGTACTATTAACTCTAAATAAAGCAGGTTTGAGTATCTTCCATGTTAATGTCTTAAGAGACTGAAAATACCAGCTATCAGAAACTGGCCTTTCTGCCAATAAAGTTGCATGATAAATATTTCATTACAGAATTTATGTTACAACTTTTATGCCAAGAATGTTTTCTTACAAAATTCTTTTTACTGAAGTTTCACTAATAAGCAGCTTCTACTTTTGAGCCTCAACTTAAAGCAGAACTGTTTTCTACTGAATTTTTCACTAACAGCAAGCTTTTGTTTTATGTAAAATAAATCTATTGTGAATTGATATCAGTGACTCATTTATTAGGTATAATTAATAGCCAAAGAGTAAAATTAAAATTTATTTTAAACTTCTGGTTCAAAAGAGAACTCCAGGATATTAAAAAAAAAAAAAAAATCTTCTGTTTTGAAGAATAGACTGTTTCTAAATGCTTCCATAAACAGAAATGGCAGGTATCCCTGTTTACCTTGTTTTCCAACAGAAATCAGATGATTTCAGTACTATGTTTTGATGAGTTATTTTGAGTTTGGTTTGTTTTGTTTTTAAACACTACTGGTTTCTTTTAAATTTAAGAACAACTAGTTATTGAAAGGCATTACCATATTTCTCTGATAAGTTTGTAGTTAAGGTTCTAAAACATCTGGTATAAATTCAGTTCACTGAACATGTTTTTAAGATTACTCAGTTGACACAACTTAATGCAAAATCAGAATTGGATCCATTAAGAACATACTGCATACTATTCTTATGGAACAACAAATCTACATGAAAATATGGATTAATGCTACTGCATTCGTTATAAAGTAAATTACACACAAATTTTCAGTTTCTCTGAGCTTACTCTTAAAATATTAAATTTATTAATGAACGTATGTTATCTTGGTCAGGATCTTTGCTTATGAAACATACACTCAGGAAATTATTCGTGATACATTTGAGGCCAGAAAATTGCTATTTGGGCCATGCTGTGAGTCAGCAAATTGGCAGATTGCATGTTAAGACTTCTGTTCTCATTCATTCATTCAACAAACATTTGTTGAGGACCAGGTACTATACTGATCAACTGTGGATACTACACCGAACAAGATACACATAGTCCTTGCCACTGCAGAGCTTAAGACCAGTAGAGGGTACAGAAAAATAAACCAGCAGTTTTGTTCTGTAACAGGATCAGTACTATGATAGAAAAAATATAGGATCCTGTGTTTGGGAGTCACCTAACTCCGAATTGGAGAGTGAGACATGGTTTAAGAAAAAGTGTTCCAGGTAGAGGGAAAAAGATGTGCCAGGCCTTTAGCCAAGAGAACATAGCATATTCTGACAACTAAAAGTATTAGTAATTTACTCGGGCTTAAGCATGAAGTACAAAAGTGAAGTTCATTTATTAAGGGAATGTTAATCTATCAAAATGATTCTTTTTGGTACTTTTAAAAAAATGAATACTTAAACACCATTTTAAAATATGCTTTTGTGTTAAGAGCTCCTAATATGTTGATAATTTAATTCACAGTCCAAACTTTAGTTGTTACCATTTTATTTCTGTGCTGAGACAAATTCTACGATTTTAATAGTTTATAAGACGTTTTAACACTGTGAATTGCTGTATTAAAGAACTCCAAAAGCTGCTCAAGCTGGTTAGTTTTTATAGAACCAAATAAATGAAACTTTTTTGCCACGTCCCCCCCGCCCCCGAAAGGAAGTTCTACAGCCTAGTGTATCATCTATTCTGTTACAGGAGTCCAGATGTAGGCTTTGAAATCTTGTACCAAAACTTCAGGTCATCTTAAACAGCAACTTATTTCCCATAAAATTAGGTTTATGGGAAATAGAGTGATAAAGGGGAAAGAGTATTAGTAATGGAATGAAATGGTCCTGGGTTCAAATCCTGTCTTCCTCACATACTGTGCTCTTTGAGCTTTAACTCAGATGTGTAACTGCCATTTCCTTACCAGTAAAATGAGGATAATGCCACCTTAGGGTGGTTGTGAGTATTATATAGCAAATTTTATCTGGTATTTCAGGTGCTTTTTAGGGAAAGGCTTGGCACATAGTAAACATTCTGTAAATATCAGTTTCCCCATGTGAGCCCCAGTAGCTTCCTCACCTACCGAGACTGTGGGCCTTGTTTATGACTGTGTACCAGAGGTACCTCTTGATGTCTGGGTTCTGTTTACTCCCTATCTGTCCTATCCTCCACCCTCTTTAAATCAGACCCCAATCTGGGTTTAACCTCACCACAGTCAGTATAAATTCTTTATCAGACCTTTCTGTTTTCCGTCAGGTGAATGTTGATTATAGTAACCCAAAAACATACAGAAGCCTTCAGTAATAAGTTTCAAAGACTTCTTGTACCTTTGTCTACCATAAATCCACCATAATATGTAGGCTTATTTTTATGTTTATACTTTTTATTTTAATGAGGTTGTGTTTGGTTGGTTGATTTTTTTGTTTTATTTTGATATTGGTTTATTTTAAAGTCATTTGCTTAGTTTTTACTCAGGTAAAGGCCCATGAAAGTTCTTAGCCATGGAAGAAAAAGCTTAGGAAGCTTGTTAATTCATGGTGCAATTCATAATTATTTAAATAAGCTCTGTGCCCTTGAGCTTAATCTAAAAGTATAGTAATATGTGAAGGATGCACATATGAATAAAATAATAAACTAGGAAATAATTGTAGGCTCTTGTACAGACAGAAAAAAAGTGATTGAATTGTGTCTACCTTTGTCTTCATAGTAATCTAACTTTAAGATGTCATGGTGTTAAAACTTTTTTTAGGGTGCTAATCAGAAAAATCCATATAGCAGCAGAGGAAGCCCCAAAAATGGGAATGTGCCTCATTCTGTGTAACGTGGGAAATAAGAAACCTGAAGCCAGGATTACCAGTGTGGCTTAGAGCCCATCCTCACAGTTTCCCGCCATCGTCCCCCAGAACCGAGGCACAAAATGAGACTGGGGAAGCTACTGTTGGGAAGACATTTCTGAGATGAACTGGAGTGGAAGATGATGGGGGGCAGGACAAGAAACCGTGGACTTGTTCACCCACGAGGCCCAGCTTACCTCCATGCTTTGTTGACAGGATTCCTGAAAATTCCTTCCCTGTCTCCCAAACACCTGAAATTTTGAAATATGTTCCCGTAGTATATAGCACTTCCAGCCTGGGTGAGGAGCCATGATGCAGAGATGGCTTTATAGGTTGGCTTATAGCCAACTTTGCCTCAACTCCTTCTCCAGATAAGATGAAGTGGCCCTTACCTCATGATGAGTCTGAAAAGCTGGGAAGGGAGTTCCACAATCGTAGCTACATTTTCTTCCATATTATCCTAATTAGAAAGTCTGCTTAGTAGAGCAGTGGTTCTCAAAATGTGAGACCCCAGACTGGCAATATCAGCATCTCCTAGAAACTTGTTTAAAATGCTAATTACTATTTCCAAGTGCTTTCTACCTTCATTGGCATTTATCTTTTGTTTTCAAGGGCCTATGGAATTAGTCTTCCGTGTGACAGCTTTTTAAATATTTTAAGACAAAAACTGAGTCTTACAATCTTTACTGTGTTCTAGCACTAATCATAATTGTAATTATAGTTATTTTTATAATCTGTTTAGTCTATATCTGTCACTCTAGAATTTAGGCTCCCTCAGATACGGACTATGATTTTTTTTGATCACAGTTAAATTCCCAACTCTTAACGCAAGACCTAGAACATAGTGCGTACTCAATAAGTATTTGTTGAATGAAAGAAAAAATGCAAATTCATAAGCCTTCCCCAAGACCTACTGAATCAAATTCTGGGGGTGGGGCCCATCAACCTGTTACATAACAAGCCGTCTGAGTTATTGTCTCGCACTCTAAAACGAGAAACACTGCAGTAGAACTAAGAGAACTTGCGTTTCACCTTCAGGCCTACTATCTGACATCACTTGAAACATTCTCTCTGCCTTCTTTAACCCTGCCCAACAACACTGCTCTGTGCAGTGTAGGGGAACCTTCCGGTCTCTATCATTAACACAAGTGGGTATGAAGGTAAAAGGATATGCTTAGTAGGAAATACTGCTTAGAATGTCAGTACTTGGTAGCTGTGGAGGGTTTCTAGAAGTGAATCCCTTAGTCTGAAGAAGCATAAGCACTACCACCATGCACATTTTCACTCAGCACAGTGCCTTTTAACTGGTGACAACCAATTAACATCAAATGCGCTAATAAACTGCTAAAGTA
Organism: Lepilemur ruficaudatus; assembly: GCA_963574885.1. Classification (NCBI taxonomy): domain Eukaryota; kingdom Metazoa; phylum Chordata; class Mammalia; order Primates; family Lepilemuridae; genus Lepilemur; species Lepilemur ruficaudatus. Next base: position 5,822 of record CAUYRT010075822.1, read on the forward strand.
GTATCAGACTAGCATGTACATCCTGTGCCTCTTAGGTTGCTGAGTTCTCTAATTCCTACTTCAAAGGAGACTTTTTAAGAATTGTTAATGCTTTTTTATAATAGAAGTCATAGCCATGTTGGCAAAAAGAAAAAAATACGGTTAAGACGATAAAAATCACCTGTAATTCCACCATCCAGGTAGAACCACTGTTATTTAGGTATATGGCGTTCCAGACTCTTTTCTGTGCATTTATAGATTTTTTTAAGGGGATCAAATTATACATACTGTTTTGTAACTTTTTTTTCACTCGACAATGCCATGACTATCTTGCTGTGTCAAATATACTTCTACATCTTTTTAATGGCTGCATGATATCCCATCATATGTGCCACATTTTATTAAACTGTTGAAGTTTTAGGTTTCCAACTTTTCATTAATAAAGTACTTTAAAGAACATTGTGTTGCTAAATCTTTTATGTGTTCTTAATTATTTCCCAAAAACAAATACTTTGAAGTGGAATTGCTACTGGGTAGGGTATGCCAGTTTTTTGAAAACTTTTGTTACTGTCATGTTGTCCCCTAGAAAACTTTAAGCAATTCACATTTTATCAGCAGTATATGAAAGAATACCCTTTATTTTTGGAGGGCTTCCGACAGAATGTTCTGGAGTCTTTGTTTTAAAGATAAGGGATAAGAGGAAGATAAAAAGACCCTGCAAAATTAAAGCAAAGATCAGTCTTAAATTTTTCTGACGTGACATCATTTACTCTTCTCCCTTACCTCATGTATTTTATGATGCTTTGGGAATGTTTGTAGCACTAGCTGTCTCTTGCTTTTATTTAGTTTCCTGAAAGCATTATCACCTTTCTGACTTGTGCTGAAATGGTAGAAGAACAATCTTAAGTACATTCTAGGAATTTGGGGGTAGCTTTAATGCAGACTCACTGTTGATGGTTTTAGGGAGCATGGGTATAGTGGGAAAAGCAGGACTTTAGAAAGTAGGCAGAACAGTGGCATTCCTACTTGGTTGCTTGGCCTTGTGTCAGTTATTAAACTTCTTTGAGCCCGTCTCTAGAATGAGAATAACGTAAACCTACTATTAGGTAGATAGTGAGGGATTCAGGTCTCCTAGGGATGAAAGTGGGTGCTGTTGCTTTGGTGCAATTGCCCCACCTGGGAATAAGGATGAGTGTGGACCCAGACCCCCATCTTGGTCCTGCCCCACCTAATCCTCTCCCGAGAGACTGCCATACCTGGGGTAGGAGGCAATACCTTATGAATCTGCCGATCATGACTTAGCATGCCAGCTGCATCAGAATGCAGAAGACTCTCTAGCCCACAGGCCAAGCTGCGTAGGCACCAGAGAGTCTGGAAATTGACCTAGAACAACCTGCATGCATAGTAATGCAACTCCCAACCATCAAAGTGGTTCCATGGTGACATGTGAGCCACTAGGGAGGTCCCAATACGGGCACTATAAAACAAGATACAGACCATAGCCAGTCCCTTTTTGCACCCTTCCTTTTGCTCTCCCTTTGCTGCGACAATGGATCTGGTCATCATCTGTGGCATATGTATCATGCTCTGTAAACCTATGTCTTGCTCTTGCCCTATCTATAATCCTATCTTTCTCTCCTCCATAAACCTCAAATTTTCGTGCTAGCCTTACTTTGGTGTGTCTGGTTATTCTTTGGCCATGAGCACACTAAGAACGACATTTCAAAATAAAACCTGACAAAGGTTAAAAGGATTAAACCAGATTATGAACAAAGTGGCTGACACATAGTAGATGATAAATTACTTGCTAGATTTCCAGATGACTGTGTTAAAGAAAGAATGCCAGTAAGCGCTTGACTCAGTAACTGGCGTATAGTAAATACTTAACAATTTCTAGCTGCTCTTATTATTGCTATTAGAGTATCTACAGTAATGAATGGACTACACACCTTTCAGGCAAAATTCCAAATATATTTCTCATACCAAAGCTTTTCGTAAGAGTTTGGCAGCTGAAAGTTTAAGGTTCAGATCTCTGATGAGATGTGAAGTACAAATCCGTATACTTTAATCAATCATATAGAAAATGAGCTAAAATTCTTTCTACCAATAATCAGCTGAAATCTGTATAGAAAGTCACTCCACCTCTGTAAAAAAGGAGTAGTTGGAGAAAGGGTCAAAATTTTTGTCAGAAAACAGTCCAGGGTCTGCTTCTACCCGTGGAAAAATGGGACAATAGAAGTCTCAATATTTTATAGCACAGAATACAACTATGATCATTTTGACCTGAATTTCTTCAAAGCACATGTTACCAACTGCATGATGTGGTTATAAAACAATTTCTATCGTGCTCATAAAATGGCTGACTTTATTTCGTGTAACTTCCTAAAGAACACCTCAAGATAAATTTGTTTTCTAATATAACCCTATGAAACTAAATGAATTTCCCTTGTACCTAGGGTGTTTAGATATAAACCAATTACATGTTACAGGAGACTAAAGTCATTGTGGTTTTAGAGTAGTTCGCAAGTCATTCTTTCTGAGAGCATTTAGATAGCAAGTCCAGTAGAAATTAAATTTGTGGTTATGTCCCTTTAAGCAAATTATTCACTTAACTTCTCAGGCCCACAGATTTTTCATCGGTAAAATCAAAGGTTTAAAAGCCAGATGATCTCTAAGGTCCTTCTAGCTGTTGCATCGTAACATGTTCTAAACAAGCCAAAGTTGTTCAGGTTTTAATAATAACTAATGCTAACCCCAAATTATTCACTTGAGCAGCATGCACAATTCTACCAGCAGATAGTTGATAGGGTTGCTTTCTTTGTATTTTATTTTAGAGTACAAAGCTCCTCAGTATGAATTTTCTAGAAAAGGCTGAATGACACCTAGTGAGAAATTCCTTTGGAAATCTCTCTCTACCTGGACTGACCTAAACCTCAGAGGAAAAGGACCCACTTTGTGTTCAGACTCTCTAATGAGTTCTGATGAGCATATGTGAACAGTGGCACTCACAGTCTTAGGCATTATTGGGCTTTCACCTCCCTTGGAAAAAACTGCTAATGTTTATGGAGCAATTTATATGCACTACCTTCTTTAAACCTGGCAAGTAAGTATACATGTCCCCATTTTACAGATGAGAAAACAAAATTTGGGGAGCCACATAGCCAGAAAGTTGCAAAGCTGGGTCTCATCACTTGTCTTCCCAACTCGAAAATCCAAGCTCTCAATCAGTGTGTCAACACAGACACCCTTTTTTTAATATATGGCCCTGCAAATATGGTCAATGGTATGTTATATCCTGCACTCCTTCTTGGTTAGTAACTTTTCTTGGGGCAGAAAAAGTGTTGTTCGTAATACAAGGTAGCTATACACTGCTTAACCAACTAAAAAAACCCTACAAAGGTCATCAAGCCAAGTGGGGAGCTGCCAGCCCCGTGACTGCCACAGCCTAAAGTGCAGAGAACTCGGCGTTGACTTAAGTGAGAGGTTATCAAAGTGCAGGCCCGGAGTCTCTCTCTGGGGCTGGGACCCTGCCATCTTGAGTTTCAACAAGCTCTCCAGGTGGTTCTGATGCACATGTTTGAGAACCAGCTGTTTAAATAAAGTAGAAAAACTCTGATACCTTTCTGTCTCTCACTTTAAAGCTGACTGACCTGCAGGAACAATAAAAGAGAATAATGACAGGTCCCAAAATATCACTCCAAGCTATTAAATTAAACTAAAACGTAATACCATTTTACTGATTCTATCCATCAAACAGGCCATTCACTGAGAAGTAATTTGGTAAGCAAGTGAAAATGTTCACAATACAATTTTGCCAGGAGCAGGGAAAAGAGCCCATGGATCGGAAGAGTTTATTCCAAAATTCAGCTGCAAGGGAATACGCCCCATATATTTGTCTCCTATCAAGGTAAGAAATCTCTATATAATTTTATTATTTCTTTCTAGCCAGAGTCTTTTTTTCCACTGAGGGGCTGATGTACCCTATTTGGCAGGGCAAGAGCACATCATTAAAAAATAGATGCCACTCACTGGCATTGACCCGGTGCCAGTCACTGTGTGGAATGCATCACGTGCATTCTCTAAGTTCATCTTTGCAATACTGTGCAGGAGAGATGGTTGTCCTCACTCTGCCGATGAGAAAAACAAGGCTTAGAGACATTAAGCGTAAATCTGCTACGCTGCTTTCAAGGCTCTCGGTACAGTAGATTTCCTGAGCTGCGGCTCCCTTTTCTTCTCCCTTCTCTTGAGGCTAATGCATCATTTCTTTGCCCCAAGACTGTCAGACACAGGAAGCCGCCACTCCAGCCTGCCTTCACTTCCTTCACACTTTCCCTTTAACTCCCAAGTGATGTCCACTGTAGCTACTTTGAAGCCCAGTGTCTGCAGACTTGAGCCCTCCCACACCCAGACAGTTGACCTAGGCAGACCACTAAGACTCAAGGACACATGGGGACTGGGGAATAGACAGATGTCCCTGGGAGAGGAAAGGAGGAGCAGCAGTGGAAGCAGGTGTGACCTGACAAGGTGTGAGAAGCCTGTCGACAGTGATACTGAACACAGGGACACTGAGCAACTAGCCTCTGCCTCTGTTAATGAGGCTGTAATTCCAGTCTCCTTCCCAGCAAGCCTTTTACCAGCACCACTAACAAGAGGCATAATGAATTGGCTTGGGTCCCTCCTCTGCATTTCCGCGGCTGCAGTCTCAGAGGTCAGGGCTAAGAAGCCGTGAAAGGGAGGAATGCCCCGGTTGGCGGGAGGAAACAGGCAGCCACGCCAAGCAGGCCCTGCATAATCAGGCTTGAGAACCGGCCATAATTTGCTCTGAAATGGTCTCTACTAGGGGGGCTGCACGGTGGTGGGGGAACGGACATGGGCTGGGGGGTGCAGAACAGAGGAGGGAAAACAGATGCCCCTCAAAGTTTTCCGTCAAAAATCTAATGAGCCGTGCTTTATGAATGTGATGGTGTTTTACGATCTACACAGCAATTCTTTAAAATGTCTAGGTCCAGGCCGGGCGCGGTGGCTCACGCCTGTAATCCTAGCACTCTGGGAGGCCAAGGCAGGTGGATCGCTCAAGATCAGGAGTTCGAAACCAGCCTGAGCAAGAGCGAGACCTTGTCTCTACTATAAATAGAAAGAAATTAATTGGCCAACTAAAAATATATAGAAAAAATTAGCCGGGCATGGTGGCGCATGCCTGTAGTCCCAGCTACTCGGGAGGCTGAGGCAG
>CAUYRT010075823.1:0-12201 GCA_963574885.1 Lepilemur ruficaudatus
GGTTTTTGAATGTAACAAGGTAAGTCAACTTGAGTGGTAATATATTTTGGGAAATCAGCTCACTACAAATTGTGACTGTAAACATTGTACTGTAAATGCTTTGTAGTTTTCCCCCAATAAAATTTTCGGAAGAAAAAAAAATTCAACTTATTTAAAAAAAAGTAATAATCACAAATGTATTGGCTGTTTTCTCTATTAGAGTGTGAACTCCAGAGGGTGGGACCCTTGCCAGCCAAGCACAGGGCTAGGAGAGCGTAGATACTCAACTAGGAATGGCATAAATCTTGTCTGATGAAGAACCCATGAATCCTTAAAGTTTCTTGTGTGCCTATTGAAGAAATGGCCTCCTTATAAGGCATCTGTATCTCTCCTTTGTGACTATGAGGGACCTGACTTGCTGAACCAGTCTAAGACATTTCTAGGTACTACCCCCTTTCTCTTTCTTCACCCAATGAACAACTTAATATTTGGCTTTGTTCTTTTTTAAAGTTCTTCCTCCCTACTCATCCCTACCCCTAAAGCCCTCAGCTTTTTGCGAAGTATCCCTTATGCCTGCTACAAACACAAGCTGAACCTCAGGTCTGCTGGTGATAATTTTGCCCACAGAAAGCTTCTGACCAAATTAAACCAGAATAATTCTTCAGACCTCATTATATAGGTATAGGAGACTTTGTTGGCTTAAATTGCCCTTTTTTTTTTTTTTGCTTTTTAATGATATTTTAATTAGTGGTCCACCAAATGTGGACCTTAATGGGCAAAAATAGCATCCCCTGGGAATCTGATAGAAATGCAAATTATCAGGCCCCACCTATATCCAAGTGATTACACCTTGGGATGTCTCTCCATCTAAATGTCTTCAGTGACAAAGGTCAAATGAAGAAAATCTCTAGCACCTAGTTTTACTTTTATTCAAAGCTTCCCAGAGTTTGGTCCTAGACCAGTAGTGCCAATATCAATTGGAAACTTAGTAACAATGCAAATTCACTGAATGTGAAACTCTAGAGGTAGGACCCTTCAATCTGTGTTTTAACAAGTTCTCAAGTAGTTCTGATGCATACTCATGTCTGCCCTAAATTACTGAATTTATAGTCTACTACTGATTCTATCTGGAATACATCTGGGCCAGGGGAAAAAATAAAACCAAGTTTTCTATTAATCAAAAAAGGTAGAATTGAAGAAGTAAATGAATATCACGACATGAATGATAAGATAAATACACAAATGAATATAAAGTAAAAATGGTTGAAGAGAACCTGGACTAACATATCAAATTTAAAACAGAGCTTATTATCAAAAATATATAAAAAGTTACAAAATAAAATCTATGTATGTGCTAAATCTCAGAACTCCTTTTTCCATGTGCTAGTTTGAGAGACAATTCATTTCTTACACAACTGCCATATGCACTTATACTAATGTGAAAATCTTCTTGTAATGAGAATGTAATACACTGCATTCAGTAAATTAATTTTCAACATGAGAAAAATATCTTACATGAAAATCTTTCCCTGACTATTCCTGTCTATATTCTTGATAGTATAATAGTTTTGGGGAATCTTCTGAATAGGATCCAGAGTTTCTCCCAGGACAGGCTGACAAGGTTGTCACCATATAGTACGCAGGTGTCATAAATCTTAGAAATAAAAATGTTTAATCAAGACATTTCTCAGAGCCAATCTGAGATATGTATGTATTTATATGTATCTATATGAGATGACTTTCAGGAAAGAAGACATTGAAAAGAAATAGACCAAGAGCGTTATACACACAAGTGCATGCTGTTCTTTAATGTAATGAGTGATGTTACAGTTTAGGAACTAAATAGTTTTTTTTAAATTACCTTCAAAGACAATTTGCAATTACAAGAGAAGTTTTAGTAGGGATCTACTTTTTTGATTTAAAAATTGATTGCATCTAGGTTTACCATCCACTGATTTTATTCAACATAAAAAGCTTTTAATGGCTGAGAAAAAATCAAATCAACCTTCAAAATACAAAAATTTGGTACCTCTTAGGATATGGAAAAGAAGAAACCACAGCTCTGAAAATGACTCCCCCCTCAAAAAAGTACCCAAAATAGTTTAAATGATAACAACATTCTAGGAATAATTGTACAGGCTCCTAAAGTGACTATTTGGAATCCTAACTTATACATATAAGGTTTTCATTTTAAAAAATCGGGTGTCCAAAGGCAACAAAATTTCAATTAGATAGGAGGAATAAGTTCAAGAGACATATTTTACAACAAGGGGTTATAGTTAACAGCAATGTGTTATATGAGGGCTGTCCGGAAAGCATCCAGCCATTGTTAATATGTAATTTTCATATTACATGGTTGGATGCTTTCTGGACAGCCCTCTCATATACTTGAACATGGCTAAGAGAGTAGATTTTAAGTGTTTTCACCACAAATAAATGGTAAGTATGTAAGGTAATACATATGTTAATTAGCTTGATATAGCTGTTCCACAATGTATATACTTTTTAAAACAACATATTGGGCACCATGAATATACACAATTTTATTTGTAATTTAACAAATAATAATTAAAAAATCAGTTGTATTAAGTTGTTTAGTAAGTATATATAACTATAATAAGTACAAGTAATTAAGAAGCAATTAATGTATGCCTCCCACCATGTACTCTCAAAATTTTAATTACCATTTGGATGAGCCCCCAAATCTTTTATTCCCAGTTTAATAATCTATCCTGAATTCCAGACTCACATAGGCAACTGCCTGAGAATATTCCCTGAACTTATGATCCTTTTGGATATTCCCTAAATTGTACATATCCTAAATCAGTGTTCTCAAAGCCTGGTCCCTCACCACCAGCAGCAGCATCACTGAAGAACTTTTTTAAAAATTTGTATAAATTTAAGGGGTACAAATGCAGTTTTGTTACATGGATATATTACGTAGTGGTGAACTCTGGGTTTTTAGAGTAATCATTACCCGAATAATGTATATTGTACCCATTAAGTGATTTCTCATTCCTAACCCCCTCCCACTTTCCCACTCTTCTGAGTCTTCAATGTCGATTATTCCACACTCTATATCCATGTGTGCACATTATTTAACCACCACTTATAGAAGTGAAAACATGTGGTATTTGTTTCTGAGTTGTTTCACTTAAGATAATGGACCCTTGTGTTTATTGAAACACTATTCACAATAGCAAAGACATGGAGTCAACCTAAGTGTCCATCAATGGATGGTTGGATAAAAAATGTGGTAGATATATACAATGTAATATTATTCAGCCATCAAAAATGAAATCATGCCTTTGGAAAAATTTTTAGAAATGCAAATTCTCCATGCCTTCCCTAGACCTCCCCAATTAAAAACTTAAAATGGTGAGACTCAGTCATCTGCATATTAATAAGCTTTCCACGTGATTCTAGTGGAACTAACATTTCAGAATCATTGTACAAAATTACATACAACATTTGTCTTGTATATTAATCAAGTTTTTAAAATTTCTATATGTTATGATGTTTGGACATCTTGAGAGTCTTGTAGGCCATCGAGAAAATGCCTCTCCCAGGGCTAGCTGATTCCTAGAGATAGCAAAAGACCTGTGGACTATGTTCCCTTGAGGACTGGTTATTTTGCTTTTCATATGCAAACCAAACAATCCTAAGTCCATATGCCCAGCCACCTTATTTATCTAACTAAACTTCTTCACTCTTGCCTACCCTGCCTCAACTATTATATCCCTTGCAAATCACATTAAAGGCTCTAGGCCATGTTTTCTCTTTAGCTTTTTTTTTTTTTTTTTGCCTCCTGACAGACCCTGGTACTTTCCCATGTGGCCCTACATATTGTGGTGTGCCCCTTCTCTTGGGAACTGTGAGTAATAAAATTTCTTTCAATGGCATTGGCATCTCTATGTCATCACTCAGTCCTCTCTATAAATTAAATCTCGGTACAACTAAAACACCCTGCCTCTCCCAACATACTCTAAGTTTTGAGTTCCCTACTTCAGTGAACATCTCTAACTGTCCAAACCCAAAAGTTTGGCTTTTTCTTTTCCCTTAACCTTCCACATTAATTCATTACTAATATGGCAAAGTCTGTGTCTCAAAACAAAAACAAAAACAAAAAAACCCTTTAGAATCTATTCCCTTCTTTCTTTCTATCACTTATACCAATACTTCAGTTTAGGTCACCAATGTGTTCATCTATACTTTAATAACTTAACAAAAGATATTTTTGCCTCAGCCCATGCCCCTCCCACCTCAATCCAATTTTCCTTTTAAATGAAATCACTCCTCTGCTTAATAAAGAACCTTTGGTGGTTTTTTACCATTGTAACTCAAGTAAAAAGTAAAATAAAAAAACTTTCTGACCCTTGCCAACTTTCCATATTCATCTCTCCCAATCCAAACTCCAGCTTTATCAAGCCGCAAGCCTCTCAAAATCACTTTCTTATGATTTCAGACTTGTGCACAGTATGTTGCCTAGCTTAGAATGTTCCTGATGTCTCCTTTTTCCCTCACCTGCCAAACTCATCTCTTAGGTCTCAGTTTAGATGTCAGGGAAAGCCTTTCTTCACCCCTCGAGGCTCAGCTATTCTATCACTCCAGGTCCTAACCTATCTCATTTTCCTCTATCTCCCAAATTTATTGGAGCTCTGATTCCTGTTAAACTCAGCAAAGCAAAGGGGTTGGAGTTAGAGGAAGAAGGAAGTAGGGGTGAGAAGGAAGAAGACAACAGGCATCAGGGAAGAGAAATAAGTTCTTGGCATTGTTTTTGAAACTCTGAAGGCATTTTCCATGAATGAAACAACTATAATCATTTTTACAAATCATCTTCAGAAATACTGCCATGTTTCTCCTCTTATTTATTTGATATTTTTCTCTAGGTTGACTTGTATTGATCCATTTTGTTTTACTTACTCTCATTCTAAGCAATGATATCTTAAAATCAACTGTATTGGCTATATTTTTCTAAAACACATTAAATAAAAACATAATTATTAAAATTCATAAAAGTATCAAGGCATATACCATGTAATAATATTCCATTTTCATTCTTTTGGTGGGAAATGAACACTAGGGAACAAAACTATTATAGAAGAAGACAGTCGGGTAATGTATACAGGTATATTATAGATTAAATCAGCATAGGAAATTAATTATTATTTACAATATTTTTCCTGTGGGAAATTTATTTCAAATCCCAAACATCTCAATTGTAAACTGACTTCTGGTGGAAAAAAAAAGACTGTTTATAAATTAGAAGCCCCCTGATAATTGAAATACACTTAACAAATGAACACTTGAGTTTATTTTGCTGATTCACAATTCACAAGTAATCTTGAGGTCAGGTTTCTGATTGCTCATTATTAGCTCTTTTACAAAATGTTGATACTTTAATTTTATTTTGGCTCTAAGTGATCTTTCCAATGCACAATGGTCCTGGCTGCTTTGCCAAATAGGTAGTTTACCTGAAAATTGAGAACAACTTCACCCACAAGGAAATTTTCTTGTTAAGTTTCTGAGTCAAGAAACTTTAAGTAACTTAACAAATGTGGAACATATATTCAGACTAGCATTTCCCCAATGTATCCCTGTGTGTGATCTAAATCTCGTTTCCATTAAAAACAAGTCTATTCTTTTAGATATCAATTTTAGTCTGGTATTTTATTCTTAAAGGTGTTTTTTTTTTTAAAACAAAGTTTTCACAATATCACCAGTAACCAAACAAAGATGTACTCAAGACAATATTCTCAGAAGTGATAAATGACTATAGTTTTTTTTTTTTTTGCTTCTAAAATAGGCTTGGGAAATGATCTGTATTTTGCATTATGTGCATCATAAACTTCTAATTGTTCTTTCAGAGTATTCTATAAAAAAGAATATCTAACATGTTTTAAGAATACTAAGGCGTTAAAACTAAAACCCTCAGAGATGTTAAGATAGAGTATTTAAAATCTGTAGACTACATTTGGAAATGATCCCAAGGTCAGCAGTGAAGAATGACTTATCAGTCAAAGGAAAGAAGTCCTTTTCTTTTTGGATTAATTTGGATCTCTAGAACTGTACTTTCTAATATGGTAACCATTAGCCACATATGACTACTGAGTGCTTGACATGTGGCTGGTCTGAACTGAATTGTATTGTAAGAGTAAAACATGCTGCATTTTAAATATTTAATATGTAAAAAAATCTTATTAACTTTTATAACAATCACATGTTAAAATGATATTTTGGGTATGTTAGGCTACATACAACATACTATTAAAATTCCATCTCTTTAATGTTACCGTTTTTTTTAGTGTAGCTACTAGAAAAATTTAAATTACATATGTGGTTCACATTACATTTCTATTGGACAAAGCTGTAGAAAAATGAACAGAACAAGAATAGCCCAATAGATATTTTACTTTTAATTTTATAAGCCAATAATTTACTAAACAATTTTCTCTGACTTGAAATGACACAGTTGCAGAGAAATCCTGTGGTGTGGGTGCCCGGAATCAGGGACCTCTTTTTCATGGACCATTGCTCCAGTTTAGCTTAAAAAATCTACTACAGTGTAATATAAATTATTTTTGTATTTTGTTCATTTAAGTTTGTTAAAGTCAGCAAGATGAGCATTTTTATGATTAATATATGATAGAATAAATGGCATTACCAATTTAGAAATGTAATAATCTGAATTTTTAATCATCAAGTTTATGCATAATACATTTTTGGCAGAAAATAATTAAACACAAGCAAACAATCTATAGCATTTTTCTCACTGGGGAGATTCTCTTTCTCATTGTATTCAATTTCCTCTTTGAATTACCTCATTTTAAGTGACAGTAAAATAGACTCACATTTTAAAAATTATATTTCTGATTTTTTTTTCTGAGTAAATTGACAGATGGTAATGATTTTTCACACCATTTATTTGTGGGTTAGTGGCAAGTTCTATTAAAGTAATTCCTCCTAAGGAATTTATCTTAACCAGTGAATTTCTACTCAGCCTTTAAAACCTGACTCAAATGTTACCTCCTTTAAAAAGCCTTGCCTGATCCACTGGGCAGTCATCTATTCTATATTCTGCTAGAATTAGGCTTTGTATATATTACTCTTATTAAATTTCCCCTTCCTCTTCCAAACTGGAATATGAGCTTCCTTAACAACATGGCTGAAGTCAACCAGAGTCTTATTAATCTCTGTGCTATCAATGGCTAGTACAGTGTCTGGCATATAATATACACCTAAAATTTGTGTATATTCCAGGTGACTCAGTGAGGTGGTATTAATATCGCCAAATATCAGGGACAATGAGTTTGACAGTATGTCTAATTTAAACATGTATGTGTAGAACTTTGAAATATCCCAATGAGAAATTTTGTGATCGCCATTTCTCAGTGATTTAATGACCAAATTGATTTTTAATTAGATACAATTTATAAATAAAAATTAACCTTGAAAAATGGTACACATATGAGGAGGCTGAGGCAGGAGGATCACTTGAGCCCAGGAGTTCAAAGTTGCAGTGAGCTGTGATTAACCCCACTGCACTCCAGCCTGGCTGACAGAGTGAGAACCTGTCTCTAAAAAAAACCACACATACAAAAAGAAGTGATGGAATAATAAGAGTTCTTCTAAACACCAATTTAAACATCAATTTAAATACTTGTCTTCTAAATGCAATCATTTTGATAAAGTTTTCCGAAAGGATTACCCAAAGCTCTTTTTTGCTATTATATAATTATCCTCATGGTTTAGACTCATTTGTACATGTCCATCTGTTGTTTTATTAATCCTCCTCATCACTATTTTTTGACTCATTCTGCTGTGATTTCACCTCTAAGACTTTAGGGGCACAGCCTTTTCCAATTTATTTTCATGAAATTTCCCAAGGGTTTGCAAAAATGTTCTCAGTGTTCAGATTATTAAAGGTAGTTCTCTCTATTCTTGAAAACAAATCTTTAAATTATGATGCCAAATACATGACGGGGAGAATCAAAAAAGTCTGCACGTGATTTAATTACTCAGTTGGTTTAATTACTCAACACTGTTAACTATCAAGAGTTTTGATCATTATAATAGTCATAATTTTTTTCTTATAATTTACATTCATATTTTGACTGTTGGTTAAAGATGGGAAACATGAGTAATACTGATGTTGAAAGATATAGTTATTGAGGAAATTATAAATGAACATAATTCTGCATATTTTCCTGAAGATGATCTTTAGAGTAATCCAATTTGTAAACTGCATATGTAAGGTTGCAAAGCATAAATTTTTATTGGCCCCATTTTACAGAAGAGAAAATTGTGGCACGTAGTTTAAGTAATTTGCCAGGATCGTAAAGGTAGCTGGTAAAGAGTTGGAGGGGGATTTGAACCCAGGCTGTCTAGCTATATCCTAGCTATAGAATCTTCCAACTGGAACACAAAAACAAAGGTTCTCAAAGTTTGCTGTACATTAGATTCAGCTGAGCAGCTTGTAAGACTTCTGATGCCCAAGGCCCAGAGCACACAAATAAAATCAAAATTTCAGGAAAAAAAATTGTAGTCAACTACTGCTCAGAATGTCATTTGTGAAGATGTGCTTGAAAACGTCAGCTTGAGCCTCTCTTATCTCATTGTTTAGAGAACAAAAAGAGAAAACAAAGAAAAAAAGAAAAAAATCAGCTAATTTCTAGTAATAAACAAGGCAAGAGTTCCAAATTTCTAGTCATAAAAGTAGTTTTTCACTTATACCATGCAAAATGACTAAATTATTTTTAATTTCTAGGGCTTTTTTAGATTACTATGAAAGGGAGTAAAATGAAAGAGAAAGGTAAGTAAACACTACATTGGACTAGGCTTTCTCAACTTCAGCACTACTGACATTTTGGCCCTGAATAATTCTTTGTTGTGGAGGCCTATCCTGTGCTTTGTAGGCTATTTTTCAGCCTATATGGCCTGTATCCACTAGGCCTCAGTTGCATCCCTAATCCAGTAGTGACAATTAAAAATGCCTCCAGACATTGTTAAATGTTCCCTTGGTGGGGACAAAATTGTCCCCCTCAAAGTGTTTCCACTTTGAGAACCACTGCAATAGACAAACTAGCTCAGAGTTATACCCTTTCTAAACACCTCAGAATAAACTATTTAGAGACAGCCCTTTTGACTTCTGGCACTGAGGAAACGAGACTTCTGCATGTCTGTAATACAGGTTTAATTAATATGTATATAAATTATTCTAAGCTGATGCAACAATCTGTAACTCTTTCTGAATCACCAAAAATATTGTTTGAATGCTTAATATGTTTCATAATATAGTATCCTAAAAACACTGAAAATTGATAATTAATTGAAGATACACGATATTTTGATAGTTTATTGGGCATCTTAATATAATATGAAAATCTTCCAATAGATTTCAAAACTAAGAGTTTTCATTCTACTCTCATTGGTTAATCTTTGGTGGGATGTACCATTTCTCCATTTCATTAAAATTATTTATTTGTGCTGTATCATATAAAGGTAGAACTTGGTTTGAATTAATTGCCATATTTTCCAAGGGCATACCAGAGAGCCTTGCCCTTAGTAGACGATTGTGTTCTTTAATGGTTTACATATTGGGAGAGATAAATTATTCAAATGTTTGCCTCATTGTTAAAAGCTCACTTAGAATATTTAGACATAAGGTCATATAAACTTGTTCTATAGAATTTGAAAATATAAATGCATTGAATTCCATATGGAAGAAAAGTCTATCCAGTTGAGGGGCCTCAAGCTGCTTCCATTTTTCACTTTTGAACTCATGGTAAATATTACATCTTAATGAACTCTCTCCCTATATACTTTAGTAACTATTAGTTACTTAATTTATATTTGTATAGGGAGGGAAATAGATGAACGTCTTCCACACCCTTGATTCCATCCTAACAAGTGCCAATAAACAGCAACTTCTCACCTCATCTGTAGAGACTGTTCTTCAATTAAAAATACACTAGAGAGATAATAACCATAGAACCATAGAAAGGACACTGAGTAGTGCTTTCAGCTAATTGGCAGTACATTCCTTCCAAAATTTCAGAGGTACCTCAATTTAATGACTCCCCTGAATAAAATAATTGGCTGAAATTTACTTTGCAGTTCTTAATATTAATATAATGTTGGGTCCATCATTAGCAAGAACTCTTAAAAAAAAAAAGAAAACCTGGGGTCAGTATGCATTTAAATGAAGCACAGGGAATAAAAGGGTATTTCACTTTCAAAGGACCTATGATGTACCTTTTTTTTTTTGGGAGATTGCAGCTCTTCTATTTTATAACATAATGGCAATAATATTGCCTCTGAGTTAACTGTGTAATAATTCACTTTTGGTACCGCAATAATTGAGCAAACAGAAGCTGATACCAGAGGCATTCCTTTCTTTTATTTATTGTAATATTTTTCCATAATTTAATGAGAAACATTTCAAAAGCAACATTTTTATCCTTTCATGTTAAATTAATTTACAATGCTATGAGCTATAATAAAATGAGAGAAACCATCAGCAAAAAGCAAAAGTTAATAAAGACAGATAGTCTCAAAGTTTCAAGGACTGAAAAAAGCTCAAATCACGAGAGTATTTGCTTTTTCCTTTTTTGGGCTTATTTCAATTTGCCATAGTTTGTTCTCAATTATTTTGTACTTACAGCTAACATAACATAATATTGATGAAGCAGAGAAGATGCATTACTGAAAGAAAACATATATAATTAAAATCACCTAAGAACCAGCGAAAACTTTATGATATATCTTAGTAATCTACTCTAAGATTTATACGAAGAAGGCTATGATGTAATTTAACTTTTACTAGTATAAACTTACTTGAGAAAAATTTCAAGGAATGACAAGCACGGCATAAGGAAAGTTCATGTTATTGGGATAAAGTTCTCTATTTAGCATATTATAGACACTCAAATTTGTTAGAAGCTACTTCAGCATATCTTAATAAATTTTTCTCCAGATGCTGAAAGTTGAACAAGAATTAAGAAGACTTGGCTATGGGATCTTTGAAGTCAAGAGGCATCAACTCTCTCAATTGTAGTTTCTGCAACTTTAATTGATGGAATAGAACTAGATCAAGAAGAGGGTAGTTTCACCTGGAGTGATATTGCTGGGGTACTCTCGAAGATTCTAAGGCCTCAGCTAGGTTAAATGCAGTCAAGCACTATATTACAGTATCCGGTATTTGCCATCCATAGACTAGATAATAACAAAAGTCCTTGCCAGTTTCAAGTTCTGTGACTCAGGAGAACATTTATTATTTAGCCTGCAATTATGCACATACCACCCCGCATTCAGCATGTGTCCATACATCCATCTAACACCCTATAGCCCTACTACTCAAAGTGTGCTCCAGATACTGGCAGCAGTAGCATCACCTGGGACCTACTGAATCAGACTGTCTGAGGGTGGGGCCAAGTAATCTGTGTTTTAACAACCTCTCCGGGCAGTTCTTATGCACACTAAGAGAAGCACTGATATAGAACATTATGAGAAGAACATAGATATACAATCTCTCGTTCTTTGCCTCTAGGACTTTAGTTTTGGAGACAACAGATGTAAAACAACTTAGCAAAGATCTTTCATAATAAATTAATTTCTGTATTCATTCATTCATTCAACAAATATTGAGGCCCTGCTGTTTGTTAGGGCACTGTGCTAGTTGCTGGGGATATAATGGTTTTGCCTTTGTGGAGCTTGAAGTATGGTGAAGGTGATAGACTGTATCAAGTAAACAAATGTATAAATTTTAAAAATTATAATTTGCAAAAAATGCTATGAAAGAAATAATCAGGGTGCTACAAAAAAAAACAATAGGGATGGCATTGAGTGGTGGAGAGGGATAATTTTTTTTGTAGTCTACTTTTATATATATATTTATTTATTTCAGAATATTACAGAGGTACAAATGTTTAGGTTACATATGTTGTCTTTGCCCTGCTTGAGTCACAGCTACAAGCATGTCCATCTCCAAACAGTGGGCACTGTACCCTTTTAACATTATTTAGAATGTACAAGTTTTAGTAATAATACCTGTTAAAATTTAGTTAATTGAGGCCGGGCGCAGTGGCTCACGCCTGTAATCCTAGCACTCTGGGAGGCCGAGGCGGGCGGATCGCTCAAGTTCAGGAGTTCGAAACCAGCCTGAGCAAGAGCGAGACCCTGTCTCTACTATAAATAGAAAGAAATTAATTGGACAACTAAAAA
>CAUYRT010075824.1:0-16648 GCA_963574885.1 Lepilemur ruficaudatus
AGAGTCTGCATTGCCTCCAGGCTAGTTGGCACCCACAGTATCTCCTTCTTATTGGCCAAAGCCTGCACAGGAGACAAGCCAAGTGAATGATGTTGGGCACTGTGAGAGCTCTGTCACCAACAGAGAGATGATGAGGCTCACTCAAGAGCACATAGCTAGCAAGTAATCTAGCCAAGACTGTGCCAAATACATTTACTGCCTGCTACAATGTTAGCCTTCTGTGCCAAATATATTTACTGCCTGCTGCAATGTTAGCCCTCTGTGCCATGCTGCCTCTGCTGCCAGAGCCATCCCCAGCAAGCCATGGGCTCAGGACTCAAGAAAGGTGGGGTTTGGGGGAGAAGAAGTGAAGCCTGGAAGAATCTCACAGGGGACACTTGCAAAAGCAGAGACACACAGGAAACTCTGGGCAGAGAGAGCCAGAGGTTGGGGCAGGAAAAGCGTGCCTCCCCTGACACTTAGTTGAGTCAAAGAGCAGGCTGCTTCTTGGCCTGCCAGATGAGAAGCCCAGAATCACAGCAGATCTCTGTCCTTTCCCCACACCCCCTAAAGGGACTCCAGGCCCTGCCTCCTGCTCCCCCAGCCCTGGGGAACAAAGTGCTACCTACCCCTTAGAAAACCCCAAAGAGACTCTATCAAGCAACCTCTAACCCCCAAAGAGATTCTACCAAGCAACCTCTAAATCCCCAAAAGGGCTCTAGGCCTAGAGAAGCCCCACAGAGGGGTCTTCACTCTCAGAAAACCCCCAGAGTTTGTGGGACCTCCAGAGAGACCCCCAACACCCATACACACAGGGTCCTTACCCCCAAGCTGCATGACTCCCCTTCCTACCAGCACTGGTAGCTCACAAATAGCACCAGTCGTGTCTTCTGTGTATTTCCAGACCTCTCTTCTGGCCCCATCACTCCACACCAACAGCCACGTTCTCTTGTCCCTCGTGCCAGCCTTTATTATGCCTCATCCTCTTTCTCCTTCCCACCCCTGTCCATTTCACCCTGACCTTCCTCTTCTCCCTACCCAGGAGAGCATGTTGGCCTGAGGGGCCTCCCCAGATTGGTGGTGACCAGACATCCCAGCCCTGCTAGGAAAAGCAGGGAGGGGCCCCCAGGAAAAATGAGAGGATTGCAAGGGAGGAGGGGAAAGGGAGTAACTGTGTGTCTCCATTTCCTCATCTGCAATATACCTAGCTCACAGGATTGTTAGGAGAAGCTGTACAGAGAGGGTGTTAAGAGTGTTTGCTTCCATTTTTGCCTCATTTAATAAATACATGTGGAAAAACACAATGAGATACCAATATATACCCACCAGATTGGTAAAAAATTAAAATACTGACAATGCCAGGATGTGGAGTAAGGGGATTCTCTCATAATACTGGTAAGAAAACATATTTGTACAACCACTTGGAAACAATCAATAATTCCATCCCTAGATATATTACTCAATAGAAATGCGTGTGTGTATATATATACATATGTGTGTGTATATATATCCCAAAAGACATGTTCAAGAGTGTGCATAACAGCACTATTCTGAATAGCCAAAAATGGAATCAATAGAATAGTTAAATCTCTATTTGAATAAGCTGTTGCTATATTCAACAATATAGATGAATCATATGTTGAGTGAAAGATTACTACTGTATGAGTCTCTTTATATAAAATTCAAAAATAAGAATAAACAATGCTATGGTTTGAAATTCAAATTCATGTTGAAATTTAATTGCCATTATGACAATATTAAGAAGTAGGACCTTGGCCAGGCACGGTGGCTCACGCCTATAATCCTAGCACTCTGGGAGGCCGAGGCGGGCGGGCGGATTGCTCAAGGTCAAGAGTTCGAAACCAGCCTGACCAAGAATGAGACCCTGTCTCTACTAAAAAAAATAGAAATAAATTAATTGGCCAACTAAAAATATATAGAAAAAATTAGCCGGGCATGGCGGCGCATGCCTGTAGTCCCAGCTACTTGGGAGGCTGAGGCAGAAGGATTGCTTGAACCTAGGAGTCTGAGGTTGCTGTGAGCTAGGCTGATGCCATGGCACTCTAGCCTGGGCAAGAGAGTGAGATTCTGTCTCAAAAAAAAAAAAAAGAAAAGAAGTAGGACCTTTAAGAGATCATTAGGTCATGAGGCCTTTAACTCATGAATGGATTAACCCTGCTATCATGGGAGTGGGTTCCTGATAAAAGGATGATGTTTGGCCCCCTTCCCTTTCTGTCTCGAGCGCTCACTTCCACCGTCTGCCATGGTATGACCCTTGCCAGATGCCAGCACCATGCTCTTGCACTTTGCAGGCTCCAAAACCATGTACCAAATAAATTTTTATTGTTTATAAATTACCCAGTCTGTGGTATTCTGTTACATCAGCAGAAAATGGACTATGACAACTAATCCATTTTTAGAAATCAGGATAAATGTTACCTTTGGGGAGAAGGGTGGAGGTAGTCTTTTGGGGTATGGATAATATTTATTATTCAGTTTACATGGTGTATTCACTATGTGAACATTTATTGAACTAAACATTTTTTATTTCTGTACTTTTCTGTATGTATGTTATACTGCAATCTTTTAAAGAAAAAAACCTTTTTTTGTTTATTTTTTTAAAAAGTGCTGGCTCTCAAGTCAGCCTGCCTGGGCTGGATTCCCAGCAGGAGATTCAGAATAAGTTAGCCTGTGCCTCAGTGTCCTCATCTATCATATTAAGTGAATATTATATAGCATGGCTATGATGATTAAATGAATGAATCTGTATGAAACACTTAAAATGCTGCCTGCCACATATTAAGTGCCCAATGAGTGTTAGTTATTAGCCATGACCAGCCAAGTGAGTAACATTAAGAGCCTGGAGCCAAATGCCTACACTGAATCCTGGATTTGCCATTTACTAGCTCTGTGACTTTGGCAAAGCAACATCCTCCCTCTTATCCTCAAATGCCCTCCGTTGTAAAAGAGGGATAATGCCAGCCCAGCCTGAGAGGGCTGTGCAAAAACCTGTTGAGATGATGTGTGTAAAGCACTTAACACAGTGCCTGGCATGGAGTAAGGCTCAATACTTGCTAGCCATGATGACCACTGATCACCATGGTAACCCTATAAACCCATTTTATAGATGGGGCTCCAAGTAGTAAAAAGACTGGCTTTTACTGGTCACATGCAACTAAATGTGATTTAAGTGCATTTGTGGGAAAACAGAGCCTGTGAGCCATTCACGCCCAGCCTCCTACCCCTAACCCACCTCCCAAAGGTTTTCCACAAACCCAGAAAGCACTTTTTCCTCCTGCCAGGCAGCCCTGCTACCACTGAAGCTCCAGTTGTCGGGTTCTGTGTGCCCGGAGGTCGTTGTGTCTTCCCTGCCAACCCAGTTCTAGTGCCAACCCGACAGTTCTGGTACTCTCAGTCAGGATGCTGGGGATGCAGCCTGGATGTTAGCCCAGATCTAACCTCAGCTGTGGGAAGTTAGAAGGTCTCGGAAAGAAGCCACAGTGGCCACCAGGCTTTCCATGCCGACCTCTTCTGCTGCAGTCTCCTACTGTCCTTTGCCTGAGAGAGGTAGGGGTAGTCCTAAAGATGGCTGGTGAGGGCTGGAGGGAACTTGAGGGCAGCGGAACAGGAACAAGGCCTTTCTTGCCTGGAGCCCCTAGTCCACACAGCCCCCATCTTCGCTCCTGAAGCCTGGATTCACTCCCGCAGTGCTCACCATTTCCAGAGACTTGATGTTTGGAACCAGTAATCCTCAAGATCTGTGCAGCCTGTTCCTTACCCCCACCCAGTCATGATGATTTAAAGAGCAGCATAAGTTGGGCCCCATGCCAGGAAAAAGCCAGACAGCCTGAAATGGAGATGCACAAGCTGTGGGGCAGAGAGCACTGGTCCTGCAGCCAGAGGCAAGGGTTCACATCCAGCTCTACCCTTTTTAGCCATGCAATGTGGGCTTGTCTTTCCCCCTTTACGGACCTCAGTTTTCTTATCTGTAAAATGGGGATGCCAGTCTTTGCTTCACTGCATAGAACTGTTAAGGGAGATCAAATGAGGCTGTCTATAAAAGTGAAAAGCTGTACATACCAGAAAGCAGGTTATAAATTGATGTTGTTATTATGACCCTCTTGGGTCTCCTTTGATTCTAAGATCCTATGACTTACTTAGAGCAGAAGGATAGAGAGAAGGGGAGGGGGTATTAGCAAGGAGAAGGCCAAGAGAGGGAAGGACAGAAACATGCAGTAGGGGAGAGAGATGGAAAGACAGAGAAGGATGAATAGATGTGATGACACGAAAAACTTGGAGAGATGGGAGAGATTTAGAGACAGATATGAAACCAAACATCCCAGTCCAGACTCCTCTTTGTTCATTCATTCATTCATTCTTCAGAGGAAGGAAGGAGGTAGCTTCTATCAAGCTGGGCCAAGTCTCAGAGCCCACATCTACCCTCCAGACCTGCTCCTAGCAGCACCCAAGAGCCCTCTGAGGGCACTGGAGTAGAGAATGGGTCTCCACAGCTCTAGGCATCCTCTTCCTCAATCCAATCCCTGGGTTCAGAGTCCAAAGTCAGACTGGGGGCACAGCTACCTGGAATGCTGGTCCCCTGCCCCGACTCCCACCCTGACTCCCATTAATAAATGGGAGTTTCCCCCATGCTTCTTCCAGTCACACTGATGTTCACCACTCAGTAGCTGGCCCCTACCTGGTCAAATAAGTAAGCCCAGGATTGGGGAGGAAGAGAAGGATCTGGAGCCTGAAAAGGTGATATGGCCAGGGAAACAGATGGATGCTGGGTAGAGAGGTACATAGCACCCCACCCTGTCCTACCCTTCTCTTCCTGAGCCCTACCTTAATGCCTCCCAAAGACATTATCTGGGATTTCTGCCAATTTCAGAGTGGGGGAGAAAATAACAGGTCCAGGTTATCCCATTCCCCACTATATTAGGAGGTATAATTGGCTTTCTCACCCCATGCCCCAGGCCAGCCTGCTACTCCATTGCAGTCATCTACAGTTATACCTCTCTCTGGGCCTTAGTTTCCCCATCTGTACAATGAGGAGAAGGGACTTAGTGATTTGAGATCCAGCCTAGTTCTCACCTCTTCTGTCTTTCATGTGCATCCAACCTTGCTCCCAACCCACCTTCTGGGTGTGCCTGTCCTGTTGGGCCCCCTGAGTGTCAGGTAAATGCCAGCCTGAGTGAGAAATCTCTAGGGACTTTGGGACCCTCTGGGTGACATAAGGAAACAAAAGAAACTGAGAAGCTGGAGTGAGAGAGAAAGCCCTCTTGTTCCCACTTCTATCTCTAATATATGGCTTGTCTGTAGAACAAGAGATCAAACTCACAGCCTCAAGCCCTTTTATAATTGGCATCAATCCATTCATGAGGGTGGAGTCCTCATGACCTAAACACCTCCTGTTAGGCCTCACCTCCCAACACTGTTCCATTGGAGATAAAGTTTCCAACACATGTTTTTGGGGGGACACATTCAAACCATAGCAATGAATCTTTAGTCCAAGGTGCAGATGCTGGCGGAAGGCCCCAGTGTCCCCGAGGACAGCCCAGCCAATGTCAGCAAAGGGTACTGTGCCTTCCACTGAATCTCCAGAGGATGGAGCAAACCGGTGGCATGGTGATCTCCAACTTCCATGGGGATGACAAGCAGAGGCATGTGTGCACCTTTCCCTTCACTTAGGGGTTTGACTTTGCTCAACCGCCCCACCAGAGTCCTAGCACTCCTGCATAAGAGGTCTGCAGCTGGGTATGCTGCCCCCAGGTGGACAATGATAGTACTTATAATACCATTCACACAGGACCTCCAACAGGGTGGGCACTGTACTAGGTGCTGAGGGTACATACCAAAGGAGCAGGCAAATCTCTGCCTTCAGAAGAGCTTATGGCCTGAAGGGGAAGACCTGCAGGTAAACACACACCGTGAGCAGTGCTGTGTAATAGAGAGAAATGCACAGGATGCCAAGAAAACAGAGGGGAACCCGGGGTGGTTAGGGCAAGCTTCAAAGGGAAGTGACATTGAGCTGAGTGTAGTGGTGCACACCTGTAATCCCAGGTACTTGGGAGGGTGAAGTTTGAGCCTAGGAGTCTGAGACCAGGTTGGGCAACATAGGAAGACCCATCTCATAAACAAATAAATCAAAAATTTTGTGAAGGGAGGTGACATTGGATCTGAGTCCTGAAAGATAAATCAAAATTCACAATCTTGGAGACATCACCTAACTCCTCCAAGCCTCGTTTGCCTCAGTTTTAAGGGTTCTTGTAAAGATTAGGGGGAAAATTATGTGAAGTACTTATAATTGGCACTCAACAAACTATTATCAACAAAATTATTGTTGGAAATAGAAGGTGTGTTAGTCAGGGTTCTCCAGAAAAACACAACATATATATGATATATATATATATATATATACATATATAAAATAGATTTAGTTTAAGAAATTGGCTCACATAATTATAGGGGTCAACAAGTCCAAAATCTGTAGAGCAACAGGCTGAAAACTCGGGTAGATTTCTATGTTACAGTCTTGAGGCAGAATTCCTCTTCTGAGAAACCTTGGTTTTTTTGTTTTTATGGCCTTCAAATGATTGAATGAGGCCCAACTTCATTATCGAGGATAATCTCCTTTACTTAAAGTCAACTGATTGTGGATGCTAATCAAATCTACGAAATACCTTCACATCACCTAAACTAGTGTTTGACCAAACAACTGGACACCATAGCCTAGCCAAGTTGACACAGAAAATGAATCATCACAGAGGTCATTCCAGGAAAAGGCTTTTCCAGACAGGGACCATAATACATTTTCTTATTTGATTATTCTTTTTGAAAAATCACTGTTAAACTAGTAAAACATAAGTGTTAAAGAGGACTGTGTTTGAATACAATAAACAAGTTATAGAAATACAAACTCCTAGGTAAAATCACCTGAACATCAAAAAGTTAGAAAGGATCTTGTAGCTCTTTGAATCCAGTCTTTACTCTGGAGAGATACTTCTTGCAACATATCTGAGAGAATGGTCATCTAGACTCTTCTTGAACATTCCAGTAGTGGGAGAAGTCCCTATGCCCTAAGAATGTTCACTCTTGGTCAGCTCTAATTGGAAACTTTCTCTGTATGGTACTTTCTTACATCAGCCCCTCTATCACTAATTATTCCTTTCTATCTATAAAAGACTAATCTTATCCTATTTTTTCCTAACCTTGAATTGAACACTTCCTTAAACTTGCCCTATATCTTAATCTGTTAGGTCAAAACTCCCTTCTTGGCTTTCAGATTGCTTGATTTCAAAAGCTCATGCTAGCTTTTTCCTCTAGTGAGAAAAGAACCAACTGCCTACTCTAAGTGACATTCTTCTCTATATTCTGTAAAACTCCCACCCTTCTGCTCCTGTAGGTTCTCTCCTTTCATGATAAAGAAGGAAAAAAAGAGAAACACTTAAACAGCCGCAGGCCTTTGGGAAACACCATGATTTTCTTCAGTCCTAAACAGGACATAGCTTTCTATTTTCTTCAGGTGAATAACTTGTTCATAGCCCCACTCTACCCCTTTCCAATCTGCCTGGCATCTCAGATCATCTGTGAAGGGGGCCCTGTAGACCTAAACTAGCCCTGGTGGCCATGGAGGTATCAGCAGGAGGGACGGTTGTCAGAATAGCATCAGAGGGAAGACACCTCAGAGACGTACTTTTTAATTCCCCTTCCTAGATGGAGGATTCCGACGCAGAGTCCCTCAGTGATGACCTTCCCTATTCTACAGTGACCAGGTAAAACATACTAGGGATGAGCATTCAGGTAGCCTGAGGACCATCAGGATACTCAATCCAGGCCAGGTACAGTGGCTCATGCCTATCATTCCAGCACTTTAGGAGGCTGAGGCAGAGGGATGGCTTGAACCTAGGAGTTCAAGGTTGCAGTGAGCTATGATCATGCCACTGCCCTCATGCCCAGGCAAAGATACTCAATCCAGCTGGGCATGGTGGCAGGTGCTTGTAGTCCCAGCAACTCAGGAGGCTCAGGCTTGAGGATCCCTTGAGCCCAAAAGATCCAATCTAGCCTGGGCAACATAGCAAAACTCCATTTCTAAATAAATAAATAAATACAGATACTCAATCCAGTTCTGCCTCCCCTCCTTGGTATGAGAACCTGAAAGAGCAGAGGGGCCCAGCGTTGGCCTCTGCTGTCAGATGGGAAGGCCACAGCCTCCGTGTCTCACTCCCTTTACAACTTCTATTCTGTGGGGTATAGAGGAAGGATATGGGGACCTTGAGAGTGTAGGGTGAGGGAACAGTGAGGGCCTCATTGCTATGTTTGCCCAGGTCTTACTGACCAAGCCTCCAGCAGGCATGGAAACTAAAACCAACCCTTAGTTCCAGCAGCTGCCATCAGCAGTCACTGATGCTATCGAGAGGCAGTTGGGGAGACTTGGGTACCTGGCAGAGACCTAAGGACAGATCAGTCAGTAACACCACTAGGCCAGGAAGTGTGTGGGGGGTTGTCACATAAGGAGTGAAAAGACTGAGAGGCCGTACTCCACCTCCCCACTCATCACGGGTCAGCCCCAGTGGGCTTGAATTCCTATGCAGCCCTGGGCTGGGCTCTGTGGGGAAAGGAAAGACAAACGCAGGCATACCCTGATTTAGACTAACTCAGTGCACAAAAGTCATATTTGGAATTATATAGTGTTAGAACTAGAAGAGCCCTTAACAATCAGTTGTCCATGGGGTTTTTAATAAAGCTATGCAATGGATCCTTGTTTTCAATGAAATCTTATACAGAACCCAGGCCATGAAAAGATCAAAGTGGAGCTGGATTGGAGAACCTGGGCCTCCCTTCCCTGAACTGCCTTCCCTACCCTCACCATCACCTCTCCTAGACTCCGTGGAAGGCATTTTGCAACCCACTCTTCTAGCTGGGCTATCTAGACTTCAGTTTACAGATGGGGAAACTAAGAACTTGAGAAGGGAAGGGATCTACCCAAGTTCATGCAACTAGTGACAGCAGAGGTGGGCTAGGACTTCTCACCACAATGCACTGTCTTTCAACTTGGTCCAGAGATTTAGTTTTTCTAGAGTTCTGACCACTGAGTTCCCTGAATCTATTGAGAATCTATCTCTATCTACAAAAATTACATTTCACACAAACTTGTATAGACAGGTATGCCTGCCATCAGTGAGATGGGGACAAAGTGACAGGGATGAAAAGGGTGCAGGGCATGGGTGAAAATGAACAATTAGAAAGTTGCATTTTCACAAGAGGTAATAAACATGGAGAGCTATAGTTCAAGGTTCATAATTGATAATTTTAAATTATTTAAGCTAATTTTTTACATTATAAAAATAACACATGTCCATAGTTTTAAACTTTTCAAATAGAAGGAAAAATATGAAAAGTCTTCCTCCCCCTCCACCTATTTACAATTCCTTCCAGATATTTTCAATGTATATATAAACACATACATAATTTTATTTGCCCAAATGAAATTATGCTTTACACAGTATTCCTCACCTCACTTTTTTTAAACTTAACAATATATCCTAGCGATATTTCCATATCAGTACACCTAGACCAACTTCATTCCCCTAATAGCTGCGTATCATTCCATTCCATTAGATTGCTGCCAGTTTTTTTCTATTAAAAACAATATTATACCATATTACAATAAATAACCCTGTGCATATATCTTTGCACAATTGTGGAACTGAATTCAGTATTCCTAGAAGTTAAATTGCTGAGTTAAAATGTATGTACATTTTTAAATTTTTGATGGATACAGAACTGCCAGATTGCTGTGGGAAATTTCTGAGTAGATCTAGGCATCAATCTCTGGTCCTGAGCTGCTCCCCTCTGGAACCTCCCTTGCTGTCCTCCCAGCTCTGCCAGGTGACTATCCACCTTTGTCAGGCGCTACCTAGAGGCTCAGCTGTACGGGACATTTTGTGTTTTCCTGGCCTCCTCCAACCCAAGGCTGGTATCCCTGGTAAAAAGGACTGGCCAGACCCTGCCAGTGGTAAACCTCAAGGTAAACAGAGCCTCTTGGCCCAGGCCTAACCACCTGAGTAGCCTGGCACTGGTCCAGCCTCATCCAGGAATTCCCAGTGGGCTCCAACCTAGCCAGCTCCAAACCCCAAATCCAGAGCCACACTTTCAGTCCAGCCCCCTTCTGCTCAGTCAGCCCTGAAGAGAAAAGAGACGCAGTCCTTTCTCCAAAGCTCCCAGATTGATGTTGGAGACACAGAGCCTTCAAGATCTCCCCTCCCCCTGCTACTACTCAGCGGAAAGAACAGAAATACCCACCACCCAGGAGAAAACTACCAAAGAATACTTATAAAAGGACTCATCCGCATATGCAAATGTACTTCAATAGACTTGAGGGAAGTTCAGTGAAAAAAAACTGTCAGAGGAGACTCCTTGGAGAGGGGAATTTTGAACTGGTTTTAGAGGAAGGGATTTAGGAGACAAGGAAGGAACGCCCTAGAAAGGAGCAGAGGTAATAAGTGCTAACATGTTTTGAACACTTGTTATTTGCCAGGCAGTGTACTAAGCACTTTATCTGCATTATATCATTCTGTGAGGAGGAAGAGGTACTCTTGTTATCCCCATTTTAGGTAGTTAAACAAAAATTCTGAGAGGCCACTGTTTGGGACTGAGTGCCTGTACTAGGCCCCAACAGACCAGACCAAACCAAAATGGAGTCATTCTTGCTAAATGCCACATAATCAAACCGAAACTTTAAGGAAGCAGATATTAAATAGATCCCGAAACAGACCACTTTTTCCTGAAAAATTTTCCAGTCTACTAGAGTCAGTGTAAGAAGGAAGTCCCCCCCTTGCTTTAACCCTTACAAAAAGTCACCTAAAGTAACCTGATGTTGAGCGGGTTTTTTTCTATTCTGTTTTCTTGTTCCCACCTTACAAAATCCACTGTTCTGCTATTGCCCAGTGGGAGCTCTCATTCTGTGTTGCAGAATGGAGGCTGCTTGTAATTTTATCTTTTGACAAGAAAAAATGAGGCACAGTGATACAAGTGACTTGCCCGAGGTCATATACCCAGCAGGTACCCTAGTCAGGGGTCTGATTCAAGTACTCAAGTACAGGTGGAGGTAGGGATGGGGGTAAAGTCCAGATAGCTAGCTTGGGCCTCAGCAGAGTGGGGGCAGGGGGATAATGAAGATAACTTCTTCCCCTCCCCCCACCACAGCCCCCTGGAACTACTCCCAACCCCTTCTTGCCTCCCAAGACTAGCATCTGGCAGACATCTGGAATTCCTTCTTTGTGTGCAGTGCCTCCCAGGCCCACCCATCCCAGACCCCTACCTATTTCTCCTTCTATGGTCCCACAAGTCCTGCAGGACCCCCTGTGATGGACTCTGGGAACACGGAGGGGCTGGTAGAGAAACAGCTTAGCTTGTGCGCAGAAAAGAAGGGAGGTGGGCCAGAGCAAGACCATCCTGTGCTAGAGGGCTGGAGAAGGATTATCCCAGAGGCTTCCACGTATCCCTCAGTTAGCCTTCTGTACCTTTGATAAAGGATAATGACATAGGGCAACAAACTGAGGCTCAGGGAGAATTCTAACTCAGGCGTGTGTGACTCTAAAGTCCTTTTGACTCCTTAGTTCTGTTTCTGGGTTTTTGGAACAAAGACTCCCACAGTCAGGATCAGACTGAACTGCAGGGGAGATTTAAAGCTGGGTCCCAGAAAATAAGGCTAGAGCTGCTTATTAAATTCCTGTTCCCTCATCTCCAGACGGGTCTTGCAGGGTACTGCAGGCTGGAATGAGCTACAAGGCTGGGAGCTGCCGAGGCTGGACTGCCAACCTTGGGGAAGCCCGGCCACCACCCCTACTTGGGGTCTCTGTGTTCCGGGAGGTAGAAGGTGGCCTGGCTGGTTTCTGTCATGGCCAGCTTGCGTCCTGGGGAAACCGCAGAGAGTGCCATGCTGGCCCTGGAGCCCAGGGCCTGGTCAGCCTTCTGGCTAGGCAGAAGCTACTGGACAAGCTTCCCTGCAACTGCTCTGCGACCCTGGTGGTCCTGTGCTTTGGGGTCTCCTTCCTTTATCAACACACGCAGTGAGCAGAGTGGAGCTGAGAACACTCAGGGATCACTGGAGGCCGGGACCAGAGGTCAGGGACCAGAACATGCCAAAATTCCACCGTCCCCGTGGGCTACTTCTACCCTCGGCTTCCCGCCACATCACACCCCCTTCCTCACTGGCCCTCCCTTGGACACGCTAGGGTTATGTAACGACAGTTGCCCTCTGGCTTCTTTTAGAAGAAAATAATAATAGTAATACATAATAATAATAAATAATAATTCTTAAATCTGCAAATTGTCATACCAGCCTGAGGAAAATTCCTGCTATCCAATTCTGACATTGTTAGCCTACTAAACAAACACCTTACACTTATTTCATGTAATCCACACACAACTCTGATATAGTATCATTATTATTCCCCCTTTTTAGCAGAGGAAACAGAAGCATCGAGAAGCTTCAACTGAGGGAGCAATGAACGGAAGGAGGTGGTTCAGATGGAGTCAGCAGTCATTCAAATTGTGCGGCTACTTTCTTCTAGCGTCTTGTACGGTCGATAACTTCGTTTAAGCCACTCAAACATTTATTCTGTAAGAGTAATAACAAAAATCTCATCTTTGGCATTTCCTTGCCAAACGTGAACAGCTGCTCTGAACGGCAGAGTTCGCGAAGGCGGGAGAGCGAACCCAACAGGGCGGCTCTAACCCCCACCCTCGCCTCGGGAGGCCCTAGGCACAAATTATTCCTTTTTTGATTTGCTAGTTGCAGTCCAACGCTGCTCCACCTGGGACTTGAATGCTGCCCTCTATTTTGCAAGACCTCGCCACAGCTTTCCATTGTGTGGGAACCAAACACCGCAACTGCAGCCCTTTCTCTTTGAAAAACAGATTCGCGTGGTGGGCGAGTGGGCTGAGGCAGACGCCGGAACCTGTTCGCTTCGCCCAACAGCCAGGCCGCCCGTCCAGAAAGCCGGCGCTCGGTTTCCTCAGGAAAACAGAGCTAAGACTCCCATTCTTCTCGCTAACAACCTCAGAACGGGAGGGCGGTTTTTAGATTTCAGGGATCTAAAACAGGTTAGCAGTTCCTGGGGAATAAATAGCCTTTTTTTTTTTTTCACTCTGGCCAGCACCTCAAGCAACCCCTTCGCGCTTCCACCGCTCCTTTCTTCAGAGTTTTCCCCGCACTGAGAGAACTAATAAACCCTCTTCATTGGTCGGATGCCTTGTCACTCTCTCCGCTACGTCCCCGAGCGGGAGGCCTTTAGAAAAACCCTCTAGTCCCGCCTCCCCTACCTAATTGGTTCATTCGAACATGCCAACTCGGCTGCTCATAGGTGGGCATAAAAGATCAGATACGATTGGTTCTTCTGATCGGACCCGGTGAGAGCAGCCAGGGATTGGCTTGTTTGGTTTGGGCGGGCTAGCGGAAGGTTCAAGTGGCACTGAAGGCGCTTTCCTAACCGACGCTTGTGCGCGGAGAAGCGGCTTAGTCCCGGCTTGTCTCGTGGGTTCAGCCGGTTTAGTCGCTTTCAGAGTTCTCGAGCCCCTTCATGTCTGTCACCATGGAGGTGTCACCACTGCAGGTACAGCTCGAGGAAGGGGCCGGGTGGGGGAGCCTCGGCATCTCTATGGCCGCCGGGGAGGGGTGAATCTCCCGGGCCCTGGCCCGGCCCGCGACGGGTCGGGAGCCCGTATTTCCTAACGACCCCCATCTCCGGGGGCATGGGTGATTGTGAAGAGGGTGAGACCCTTTGTGGTGCTAGTAGTGAAGTATTATCAGCTAAACTGGCTTCTAAGGGTGTTGTGTGTTGTTTCGCGGTTTCTAGGAGCAGGATTCAGTGCGTCCTGGGGTCGATCTGTATTACAGTGGGACGTGCGTGACTTTAAGTAGCACTGAGAGGGTGCTTTCCTCTCCTGCCCTCCGGTTGAAAATGGGATTGAATGTCCCCGATCTTGGAAGGTGCCGAGCATGGCACAGCGTTCCCATGGAGGTGCTGGCCGGCTTCAAAAAATGCCCTTCCTGTGTTCAGAACCTTAAAGTGGCCAAGGGGTGGAACTGATAGCTTCCCAAAGCGCTGCTGATGTACTAGAATCTGTGTGTGCTTGGGACATCGTAGGCACAAATACTTGTGCAGTAGATGAAAGAAGTGGGTGTGTTTTACCCATGACATCTAAAACGTTGTTCAAGAAAAAGGTTTCCACGGCAGATAACACTTGGTGAGATAACGTATGTCTGTTTAAACTGACACCTGCGAACCTGTCTGCAGTGAATCGAAATTGTCGTGTTTGCACAAAACTATGTAAATCCCACCACTGCCTGTAACAGATTGCAATCTGTGATAGACTGTGTTGTGTCTCATGGTAGACACATTGCTCATTGTTTCTGATAAACCTATGATTGAAAATCTCTTTTCTTCTGTTTTAAAAAAAAAAATTGCTAGCCTGTAAATGAAAATATGAAAATCGACAAAATAAAAAATGAAGATGCTAAGAAAAGACTGTCTATTGAAAGGATCTATCAAAAGAAAACTCAACTGGAACATATTTTGCTCCGCCCAGACACCTACATTGGCTCTGTGGAATTGGTGACCCAGGTAAAACCGAGCTAATTAAATGCAGTTACTTAGTAGTTGAAATGTATACTTTTCCAAGTTAATTTTCTGTACCTCATGTACTCAGTGTCTAGAAGTGCCCTAAACTAGCACATATGTATACCGTATATATTGTAGTATTTAATCTAGAAGACGTAACCGTAATCGCGATCACAAAACAGAATAAACATAGAGTAAAAATAACTGAATTTCTTTGCCTTATTTCTAGCAAATGTGGGTTTATGATGAAGATGTTGGCATTAACTATAGGGAAGTCACTTTTGTTCCTGGTTTGTACAAAATCTTTGATGAGATTCTAGGTGAGTAAATTCTTTCATGTAACAATCTACTAGTCAAATCCTTCATAAGATGTATCATTCCTACCAAACCCTCTGTAGCCAGGGCTCCTGTCATTTCATACAGTTAGTTGACAAAGGTGAGACAGTCTACTCGAGCACAGCAAGTTGAGTTTTTTCCTAGGAAACAGTTATATGGACAAAAATTGCTAAATTAACACCTTGTTGATGCTACTCCTGTGCTGTTTGGGATTTTCTTTCTTAGAGTTAAAGAATGTTTTTTTAAAACACTTTAATTTCTTACAAATGTGTATTTTGTTTTATTTCAGTTAATGCTGCGGACAACAAACAAAGGGACCCCAAAATGTCTTGTATTAGAGTCACAATTGACCCGTACGTCTCCTGCTTAATTTTTTGTTTGTTATAGCTCATTGTTATTGTTAGTTGCATTTACTTTGATTACTGGTGAAGTTGGCTTTTTTTAAAAATAAAGGTTTGCAAAAGTACAGAAAGGCAGAATGCAAAATGAACAACTTATGGCTACCCACCACACCCACCACCTAGTTCCAACAGTTAATCAACATTTTCCATATTTTCTCCATCTATATTTTTTTCTGAATCATTTCAAAATAAATTACAGACATTAAGACACTAAATCTATAAATGCTTCAGCAAGCATCTCCAATAATTGCTTTAAGTATTCTGGTGGTTGTTTTTGTTGTTGTTTTTTAACTTTTTCTCATGATGCTATTTGTACAGTAAGCCAGTAGGTGGTGGTAGAGAATAATTTGATCAAACATTTCTGGTTATAAATACCGGGCATCCCTTTGTGGGTAGTCAGGGTGCTTGTCTCACCTTTTTATTAGCCTGGTCAGTTATGACATAAACTATACTGCAGTGCTTCTAAGGACTCGATAATCATAGTCTTTCCAAAACTGTTGCTAGTTTTTTTTTTTTGAGACAGTCTCACTCTGTTGCCCAGGCTAGAGTGAGTGCCATGGCGTCAGCCTAGCTCACAGCAACCTCAAACTCCTAGGCTCGAGCGATCCTTCTGCCTCAGTCTCCTGAGTAGCTGGGACTACAGGCATGAGCCAACATGCCCGGCTAATTTTTTTTTTCTATATATTTTTAGTACAGACGGGGTCTCGCTCTTGCTCAGGCTGGTTTCGAACTCCTGACCTTGAGCAATCCGCCCGCCTCGGCCTCCCAGAGTGCTAGGATTACAGGCATGAGCCACCGTGCCTAGCCTGTTGCTAGTTTTAATTAGTCTTTTTTATAGATGATTTAAGTACTATTTAGAATAAGAACCATAGTATATGTCCAGTTACAACTAAAATACATTATCTTCTGAGAATTAACCTAAAATAATTAAGAGACAAATCCAAACAAGTTTTTGGCATTTTTTTGGTGACCAGGGCAGTTTATGATTGATAATATTTTTCCCTGTCAATTTCCCATTGATAATGTTTTGCAATATGCTTTGCCAGGTGGGAAAATTAAGGGAACTAGAGTAGAGATGTACAGATGATCCTCTTAAAAGTGGCACAATAATGTCTCCAAATTTTGACCTTCCCATTGGGCATAAATCATTTCCCTTTGTTTATCCTAACATTTTTTTTTTTTTTTTTTTGAGACAGAGTCTCACTCTGTTGCCCGGGCTAGAGTGAGTGCCGTGGCGTCAGCTTAGCTCACAGCAACCTCAAACTCCTGGGCTCAAGCAATCCTTCTGCCTCAGCCTCCCAAGTAGCT
>CAUYRT010075833.1:0-33407 GCA_963574885.1 Lepilemur ruficaudatus
CTATAAAAATAGAAAGAAATTAATTGGCCAACTAAAAAATATATATGTAAAAAAATTAGCCGGGCATGGTGGCACATGCCTGTAGTCCCAGCTACTCAGGAGGCTGAGGCAGAAGGATTGCTTGAGCCCAGGAGTTTGAGGTTGCTGTGAGCTAGGCTGAAGCCACGGCACTCTACAGCCTGGGCAACAGAGTGAGACTCTGTCTCAAAAAAAAAAAAAAAAAAAAAATCAACAAGGAAAGTGCCTTGAGCATCCCAAAAACCTGTTGCTGTGAGCTTTGCTTTTTAGTGGTCCACTTTTGCTTTGACTGGACCACTTCCACCTCTTGGTAGCCACTGCTTTGATTGTGCTTCATCTTCAGGATCATACTGGTAAACCCATGTCTCATCTCCTGTTACAGTTCTTCAAAGAAAGTCTTTAGGATCTTGATCCCACTTGTTTCAGATTTCCATCGAAGGCTCTGCTCTTGTCTGCAGCCAATCTAGGCACAATGCTATTGAGTACCCATCAAGTGAAAAGTTTGCTCAACTTTAATTTTTCAGTTAGAATTATGTAAGCAGGACCAATTGAGATGTTTATGGTGTTGACTATTGTGCTGCTGTTAATTGTTGGTCCTCCTCAATTAGCACTTGAACAAGGTGAATTGTTTCCTCACAAGTTGATGTGGTTGGTCTGCTGCTGTATGTAGGCATCTTGTTCAACATTGTCTCATCCCTTAAAATAATTTATTCACTTGTAAACTGCTGATTTCTTTGGGGAATTGTCCCCATAAAACTTTTCATAGAGCATCAATGATTTCACCATTTTTCACCCAAGCTTTACCATAAATTTGATGTTTGTTCTTGCTTCAAATTTAGCAGAGTTTATGTTGTTGTGATAGGGAATCTTTTCAAACTGATAATGTCTTACCTTTCTTAGTGCCTCAAACTAAATTCTGTTCAGATATGTTATAACAAGTTGTTACAAGTTTATTTTGGTGCAAAAAATTTTGTACGCCATGCATAGTTTTTTGACAGTACACATTTTCCATGAAGTTTTTAAAGTCCCCTTGTATGGTCAAATGATCCTTGACAAAGATTCCCAGGCTACACAGGAGGGAAAGGACAGTCTCTTGAACAAACGGTGTTGGGGAAACTGGATATCTACATGCAAAAGAATGAAGTTGGACTTTGCCTTATATGAAAAAATTAACTCAAAGTGGATTAAATACCTAAATGTAATACTTGAAGCTATTAAGGTCCTAAAAGAAAACATAGAGGAAAAGCTTCGTGACATTAGGTTTGGCAATTTGGATGTGACACCAATAGTACAGGCACAAAATGCAAAAACAGATAAATAGGACATCAGTCTTATGTAAAGGAAAAGCACAGAGTGAAAAGACAAGCTGTGTAATGGGAGAAAATACTTATAAACCATATATCTGATAAGTTCATATCCAAAACATAAAAGAGCTGCTTAATTCAATAATAAATGATCACATTAAAATAGGCAAAAGACTTGAATAAACATTTTTCAAAAGAAAATGTCTATATACAAATAGCCAGCAAGCATGAAAAGATGTTCAACATCAAGTAATCATTAGGGAAATGTAATTCACAATCACAGGAGATATCACCTCACATCTAGTAGGATGGCCATTATTTAAAAAAAAAAACCCAAAACCCAGAAAATAACAAGTGATGGTGAGGATGTGGAGAAACAGGAACCCCTGTGCATGGTTGGTGGGAATGTAAAGTGGTGCCACTATGGAAAACAGTATGAAGTTTTCTCAAAAAATTAAAAATAAAATTACTGTATGATCCAGCAGTCTCACTTCTGGGTATACACAGAAAGGAATTAAAAGTAGGGTCTCCAAGAGATATTTACACACTCATTTTCCTTTCAGCATTATTCCCATTAGCCAAAAGGTGGAAGCTGTCTATATGTTTATCAACAGAGAATTGGATAAAGAAAATGTCAAAGAGAATTGGATAAATATATAAATACAATGGAATATTATTTAGCTTTAAAAAAGAAGAAAGTCCTGTCACATGCTACAACATGCCTAAACCTGGAGGACATTATACTAAGAGAAACAAGCCAGTCACAGAAAGACAATTAGTGCATGATTTCACTTACATAAGGTATCTAAAATAGCCAAACTCTTGGAAACAGAAAGTAGAGTGGTGGTTGCCATGGGATGAGGAAATGGGGAAAGGAGTTGTTGTTGTTTAATGTTCATAGTTTAAGTTTTCAAGATACAGAAGTTCTAGAGGTCTGTTGCACAGCATGTGCGTATAGACGACACTACTGTACTGTATGCCTAAGAACAGTCGGTAAATTTTATGTTCTATGTTTTTGACCATAATTTAAAACAAGAAATAAACCTGTCTGATGTCATCTGATTTTTTACCTGATGGGACAGATTTGCCTTTGGTGAGCCTTTATGAACAGGCATAATCCTTTAGGAGCTGTTTGAAAGTTTTAAAAAGGAAAGAGCAAGAGCAGACACTTTGAAGAGTCATAAATGGTTCTTTATCTTTTGTTAATAGTTTTAAAAGGGGAGCACTTTCTGTGTTTCATAGGGTGGACACATTCATCCATTGAAACCTGAACTACGAGTATTTCCTTCTGAGCCCTCCGTAAAGTAAGTCTGCATGAAGGCAGAGTCCTGCGGTAACTGGAACCTCGTAATAGCATTTACATTTGGTGTTAACATGCACCTCACAGGAAAAAGGATTCAGCTATTTTCAAGCTCTCAAATCCCAAATGTGCTGAATAGACATTTCTTTTAAAAAATAAATATACAAAATGGATTTGTGTGACTTGAAGTTTAAAAGAAACGTTCTTGCAGGCCATAGTTAACAATTGTAATAATATCACTTACTCAAGTTTCCATATTTTTAAAGTAGACTGTCATGGTTTGGCTTAGCTACGAAATTAAATTATTGCTGGCTTGCACATTCCTGTTGGTTACACTGTAATCTTTACCTCCCTTGGAAAATATGCCTGATTTTGAATGTTTATTTCAGGCTACTTGGCTTGAAATACCTCTGTTTAACAGTGAAGCCTGGATATATATGTGTGTGATCTATGTTATGTATCTAGAAAGGAAAGAAGTAGAAATAAGTTTTACACTTTGAGTGTTTACACATGCATGGTAATAGAGGTGTGAGGCACCTCAGAAATGGTATGAAAAACATTATTCAGTGCAATTAAATTCTCTTGATAATAATGTTTCTAGTTATTTATGCATATATGTTTATATACACAT
This sequence comes from Lepilemur ruficaudatus, assembly GCA_963574885.1. Taxonomy (NCBI): domain Eukaryota; kingdom Metazoa; phylum Chordata; class Mammalia; order Primates; family Lepilemuridae; genus Lepilemur; species Lepilemur ruficaudatus. The sequence goes on from CAUYRT010075833.1 coordinate 3,254, forward strand.
GTATACATACACATATATGTATGGTATCGGTCGAATTGTATCTCCCTTCCCCCCTCAATTTATATGTTGAAGTTCTAACCCCCAATATCTTAGAATGGAGATAGGGTTATTTGGAGATAGGGTTTTTACAGAGGTAATCAAGTTAAAGTGAGGTCATTAGGGTGGGCCCTAATCTAATATAACTGGTGTCTTATAACAAAGGGGAACTTTGGGCACGGAGACCTTCATAGAGGGAAGACAATGTGAAGAGACACAGGGAAATGACAGCCATCTACCAGCCATTGAGAGACACATGGAACTGACCCTTCTCTCAGAGGCCTCCAAAGCAACCAACTCTATTGACACTTTGGTTTTGTACTTACAGCTTCCAGAATTGTAAAACAATAAATTTCTGTTGTTTAAGCCACCCAGCCTGTGGTACGTGGTTACAGCTGCACAAACTCATATTTCAAACTACTATTTCTCTATTATGCTAGAAGTCAGGATACACTCATTTAGCTATAATACATGATTAGTCTTCAAATATTTTAATGTAGTATCTCCTAAACACTCTTAAAAAATCAGTTTCTGAATTTTGCAAGTAGAGAAATTAAGGTTGGCCATGATGATGAAGCAATTAGATTTGGAGAGTGGACCCTTCTTTGTATGAATAAAAATCAGACTTTCTCTTATTCAAGAGTTTATATGAGTTTGTGCAGTTTGTACTACCATCAGAGCCTACTGGAAACCTATTAAATTCGAAAGGTGGAATCAGAAAGAAACAAACCTGCCCTAATCACCAAAATTAAAAAAAATTCTAAAAATTACACATATTGGGATTAAATTTTCTGTAGATTACAAACAGATGTCTTCATAGGACCAGCTTTTCCACTGCTCCAAGTTGTAAGTGCCTTTTTATGGTGCTTGTTTTGTCATTAGTGAAAGGGACACCTGCTTGGGAGCATGAAGGGTGCAGTGTTCCCTCGGCTGGATCCCTCTGCATTCCATGACATACCTGGAATGTCCGTGTTTACTACCTCCAACCAATGGGAGAACACACCTGGGGGACCTGAACCTCTGACTGGGGAGAATTGGAGTTAGTGATGGAGAAAAAGAACGTTGTCTTACAGTGTTAGGTATTTTTGTTGCTGTGGAGGTTGGGAGAAGTTAATCTCTGGGTGAAAAAGTTCTATACCTACTTGAATTTTGTAGACTAAGACAGTAAATATTGTGAAATAAATGTCACATGTGGCTGGACAAATGATTTTCACAGTAATTTTTTATTAAAATTTTTATTTTATTAAATTAATTTTATTAAATTTTATTTAGTAATTTTTATTTAAGAAATAAAAAAAACTACATTATGCTAAAGCTAGTAGCCTTAGTCGTGTTTTTAGCCAAGTTGTTTGATATTCTATTAACTCAAAATATACAAAGGTACGCTATTTAAAAAGTATTAAACTAGTGTTTTAATATAAGACTAGTTTTTGGAATAATGAGGAACCAAAACCTTTTGCAAAAATTGACTTCATCATTGGTAAACTTTTATCTACTCCAAAAATAAATTTCATGTTTACAAAATAGGTAATCAAGGGACAGTTTATGATTTATTATGTTTATGAATTTGAGAATTTTGTGACACTACATTTTTGGGATAAAATTATTCTGTGTTATTACAATAAGTACCCTTCCTAAATATACATTTTTGTGCTTTTATTATGACTGTTTCTATCCTAAATATTTTCAAACCCACAATTTTTAGTTATAAAATATTCTAGTCAGTTCAGAGGATTTTTTGGTTTTGTTTTTAACATTTTACATTGTGAAGAATAATATATATACAACCATATGTATAACAATAAAGCAAAAATGAATAGCTCAATAAATTATTACCACTGCTCAGATCAAAAAAGTAGATACTGTCTGCTTCCCAGAACTATTTCCTTCATGCCCACTTGCTTACCCTTAAAGGTTACAGCTACCTCATTTTTATGGTAATATCTTAATTTGATTTCCATGTAGTTTTACCACCTGTATGTGTTTGAATCCCTAAATGCTTTGGTTTTGCTTTCTTTTAAACTTCATGTAAATAAAATCCTACAATATATAATCTGTTGAGCCTGGTTTTTCTCACTCAATTGATATTATTGTATATAGCTATAGTAGATTGATTGATTTTCTTAATATTTGCCTTCATCCTGTAAAGCTTCCTGTAGCATTTCTTGTTGTGCAGATCTTCTGGAGACCAGTTTTCTTGTTTTCTTTTATTTGAATACGTTTATCACTGCATTTTTTTTTTTTTTTACTTTGGAGTATTCCATTGTATGAATATCCCACAATTTATCTGTTCGATTGTTGACAGTCATTTATGTTGTTTTTATGTTTGGCTAGTTGGCTAGTATGAATAAAACTACTGTGAATGTTTTTGTACCTGTCCTTTGGTAGACTGATTTCTGTTGGGTGTATACCTAGGGATGAAAATGATATATATGGTAAGAATATGTTTAGTTACAGAAGATATTGCCAATTAGTTTTCCAAAGTGGTCATACCATCTTACACTCTTATCTATAATCTTACAGTTTTCCATTTACTTCATAAACTTACCAATAATAGATGTTATCAGTCTTTTTTGTTGTAGCCATTCTGGTGAGTGCATAGCAGTATTTCACTGTGGTTTTAATTTGTGTGTCCTTGATTACTAATGCGATTGAGCATTTTTACTTGTTTGCTGGCTATTTGAATGGTCACTTTTGTGACAAATCTATTCAGTATCATGTAATCTTACATTGCTCCAATGACTATCATCTAGCTGAGAGGCTGTCAAGAGCATTACTTGGGTTCTTCATTTGAAAATCTAACTTAATTATTCACAATATCCTTATGTACTACAGGCCATTTGTAAATGACTTTTGTTTTACTGTAAAAGTAATATATGGCTAATATTGCTGCTTTCTTTAGCCTTGCCTCTCAGGTTATTTTAGACACCTTTTAGTGTAAGATGTATACAGGTGTGCTATTGTAGTATCACTTTTTAAATTAAATATTTACATGTAAACTTTCGTAAGTCTGCTCTTCTAGGTTGATTTAAAAGTAATTCTTTAAAATGTGGATCAATTTTAAATGATAATTTCATTTTTAAAGTCTAAAATACAAATTTTAGACTCTGAATTATTCTTAGAGCATCTGTCACCATGGCTGTGAGATGTGTGGATATTTTATTGTGGTTCTTTATTAGATATGAAAGTTTAAGGTTTGTATTTGGTCTGGTGGTTTTCTACATCTGAAATTGCTCACAATCTTGTCTCTTGGATTTGAATAGTTGTAACTGGCTTGACCTGAATTTTTTTCCTTACATTTATTGGAGATATATAATATTAATAGAAACAAAACTCCAGGATAACTTGGTGCTCCATGCAGGCTAACGACGTGCCTCCGTTTCAGCTCATGTTATGTAAATGTTTGTTGTGCGTGCGTTGCCTGGTGAGGGAGGCATCGCATGGGGGAAGGCTGGCGAAGTTAAGCTTTCTGATGGTAGCGCCAGCCTTTTTTCTTGTATCAAGAAATTTTGCTGCTGCTCAAACTTGCATATTCCACCTAGCAAAACAAAGCCACCCCATTTAACTAGTCCTGCCCTCCTTAGAAGACCCTTCAGTGTATCCTTTGTGGATTTCAGTCTTTGTCCCGATTAGGTTATCAAGGTATTCCTTCCAAAATATACAGCATCGTTTCTGGGTCTGGGTTTGGTAAATACTGTTCTCTCTGTCATATTGCATTTGAAGTGATATATTAGTGCCCTAGACAAGTTTTAGACGAGCCTTCAAAAGTTTAGCACTCTTAGGAGCAACCCAGTTGGGCTGCCCCTTAGTTTAGTTCCAAGAGAAGTCTGCACAAGGAAGGGCCTGGAGCCCTGTTCTTCTTTGTGTCTCTTTATTAGTCCATGTCCTTCCTCTGTTTGTGTTAAATTCTTAAACATCTGGAGATGAGAGTTAGCAGAGTGTATTTATTTATATCTTGTTTTATCTATTACGTATCCATTTTAATGACTTCTTTCCTGAACCAGAATGAAGCAATGAATGCTGTTTCGGCATTTTAAATGTGGTTGCCCATTATTGCCTATATAATTCAGAATACTTCTGGGTCATAAAATGGAAATACTGTTATTTGTATTAGCTTACGGATTTTGCTGCTCTGTCTCCAAGTTTATTGTTTTTCAAATTCCCAGAGTAATAGGGCCGAAGGTTGTAGAGCTGTGGTAATAAGTGAAGTGGGCTGGGATACTGAAAATAGGGATTCCTGAGGATTGAGGCAAACTAGAGAGGCTACACCTGGCTTAAATGGGCCACCTCTCTTCTGTTACATCCAGTTGTGCTGTGGGAATGCAGGTCTGATGTGGGCAGACCTACTGCTGTTCGAACCAAGAGGTAGAAATTTGAATTTTTAAATGTAGTCTCCCAATTTTTATTATTGACAAGTTACGACTACAAAAAATATTTACAGGTTAAATAAAATACCACCTGTTTTCAGTGTCTAGGCACTGAAACTGTTAGAGCTTTCCCTCCACCGAGGCATTGTTGGTGACCAGTCCTGGAAGAGTCAGCTCTGGGGTCCTTGGTACTGAATAGCTCTCATAGTTGCAGGAAAAACCCAGGTCCAAACGGCAGCCACAGTTAACTATCGTTTTACCTAACTAAGTAAAAATCTTTTTACTGTTGTAATTTATTTTGTTATCCTGTTATCAGTAGTTTCAAATGCTTAAGAAAAAAATCAATACTGATGTATCAGTTTCACAATCCAGAGGATGTTGGTACTTTTTTTTTAAACAAAAGATTTTAAAAAATGATAACATATTGGTCTCCTGCCTTGCAAATGTATCAGCTTTTATTTGTTTTTAATATTTAAGCAATGAATCAGACTTTTATACATGCTTGGATAAATTGATACCTAGGGACATAATGGAGGTTTTTATTTTTTTCATTGGTAAGAATTGTAATTCATTCTAGTAGAATTTTAAAAAGCCTTTTTACTTTAGAGTTTTAGATATACAAAAAAAGTTGTAAATATAGTGCAAAGAGTTTCCGTCTACCTCAAACCCAGTTTCCCTTATTACTGGCACCTTAATCAATGAACCAGTAATAGTGTGTTACCGTGACCTAGAGTGCATGCTTTATTCAGATTTCCTGAGTTTTTATCAAACGTGCTTTTTCTGTTCCAGGATTCTGCCCAGGATACCACACGTTACATTAATTATCATTAGTTGGCTCCTCTTGGCTTTGACAGTTTCTCAGCCTTCTCTTGTTTTCAGTGACTTTGACAGTTTTGAGGAGTGCCGTTCAGGTATTCTGTAAAACGTCCCTCAGTTGGGACTTGTCTGATTTTTTTTTCTCATGAATCGACTGGGGTTCTGTATTTTGGGGAGGGAGTCCCCCCAAACCATTCTCATCATATCAAGGGTTCACACTATTGGGGCGATTCATCTTTTCCTGTTGATGCAAATCTTGATGACCTGGCTGAGGTGGTGTTTGTCAGGTCTCTCCATTGTAACGTCACTGAAGTCACTGTGGGCAGCCCACACCTGAGAAGGGAGTCAGGCTCCACCTGTGTGAGAGGAGAGTGTCTACATAAGTTATTTGGAACTCATGCATGGGAGATTGGTCTCTTCTCCATTTATTTGTTTTTTCAATCATTTATATCAGGATGAACTGTGGATATTTATTTTATATTTTGGGTTATAATCTAATACTACCATTATTGCTCAGATTGTTCCAGCCTTGGCCACTGGGAGCTCTTTCAGTTGGCTCCTGTGCCCCCATCACTGGGTTTGTTGTTGTTTCTGAATACTTGCTTTCTTTCTGGCACTACGGGATGCTCGTGCACAGCTTGTATATTCCCTGCTCCAGTCCTAGAATCAGCGGTTTTTCCAACGAGCCCTAGTTTTTTTGATTGTAGAATATTAGAAACGAAGATCTGCTATATTCCTTGCTACTGGGATGCGTTGCTTCTAGATTCTTTCTGCTTACAGAGCAAGGGAATATATTGTGTATAACAACCTATTTGTGTATTTATAAATATTTGTATTTATATCCATTTATATCTATATTTAGCTAAACATGAATTCATACTGATGGCTCCAGCTCTAATCTATTACCACATGGGTTATTGGAGTTTTTCCCTGTTTCTTGTCTGTAAACTCCCACTCCAACAGTGAGAAATCTGGCTCCCATGATCCATTTACTAAATTGTTCAGTATACAGTAGAAGAGTGGTTTTAGAATTCTTACTTGTGAGAAACAGTTTTATCCACAGAGCTTATGTGCGGTTCCTTTTGCCTTTAGTCTTACATACTCCGCTTATTTCTAAGGATACTTACGTCAGCAGCTTCCCCACTCCCCCTCCGTGAACATATTTTATATATTTGTTAGATTCTTTTGTCACAGTCTGCATTCCATCTGGGATTCTCCAACCTCTCAAATGATCTACAATTCGCAAACCTTAAGGTTTGCTCTGTATTCTGTGAGTTTTGACAAATGCTCAGTATCGTGTATCCCCCATTATAATATCATACAGAATAGTTTCACCATCCTGAAAGTACAGTGTGCTTTACCGATTCAACTCTCATCTCTTCCCAAACCCCTAAGAATGACTGACTTGATTACTAATTTTGGTGATTTTTGCCTTTTTCAGAGTATCACGTAAATGTAATCATACAGTATGTAGCCTTTTAAGAATGTCTTCTTTTATTTATACAAATGCAATTTAAGAGTTACTTGTGTTTTTGTTATAGTATATTTCTTTTTTCTCTGACATAGTATTAATATTCCATTGTGTAGATGACTATACATTCAGCTGTTGAGATTACTTCCAGATTTTGGCCATTACAAATAAAGCTTCTATAAACATTCTTATGCAGGTGTTTGTGTTGACATAAAATTTCAGATGAATTAAGTAAATACTTAGGAACATGAGTGCTATAATGTATGATAAGACTGTGTTTTGCTTTTTAAGAAACTGACACACTGTCTTCCAAAGAGGCTGCACTGTTTTGCATTCCTACCATCAGTGAATGAGAGCTCCTTTTTTGCTCTGCATCCTTGCCAACATTTGGTATTGTCAGTATTTTGGATTTTAGGCCTTTTAATATTAAAAGATGTGTAGTAGTATCTCATTATTGCTTTAATTTGTATTTCCCTAGTGACGTATAATGTTGAACATCTTTTCGTATGCTTATTTGCTATCTGTATGTCTTTTTTGGTGAGGTGTCTGTTCAGATCTTTTGCCCATTTTTAAATTTTTCTTATTGAGTTTTAAGAATATTTGCATATTTTTATACTCCTGTATTAGATATGTGTTTTGCCATCATTTTCTCCTAATCTTTAGCCTGTCTGTTCATTCTCTTAATATTGCCTTTCACAGAGCAGAGTTTTAAATTTTGTCAAGTTCAGTTTATCTTTCCTATCATAGATAGGATTTTTGGTATTGTGTCTGAAAACTCATCACTAAATCCAGGGTCTTGTAGATTTTCTCCTATGTCATCTTCTAGAAATTTTATAGTTGTGCATTTTATACTCAGGTTTATGATTTATTTTGTGTTGATTTCTTGTCAGGTGTAAGGTTCATTTTTTTTTTTTTTTTTGGTGTATGGATGTCCAGTTGTTCTAGCACCATTTATTGAAAAGACTGTGCATTTTACATTGAATTGCCTTTGTGCAGTTTTCATAAACCAGTTGGCTATATTGTATGGGTTGACTTTTGGGCTCTCTCTTCTATTCCATTGATCAGTGCTTCTGTTCTTGCCAATTCCACATGTGTTGATTGAGTTTGATTTTCATTGGTATTAATTTTTAGCTAGAATTTGGGAAGGGGTTCTCATTCAGTTTTATCACAATACGTTTGAGTTTATCTGAGTGTTTTTAAGATATTAGATATTTTATCTCCTTTATCATGTTATAAACTCTTAATATTCCATATCCTCTTTGTTTTCAAGTGACATTGGCAAGGCACATCTCTGGGCTTCCTTCATATCTCTGTAATAGTAAATACAGCCTCGTTCTGACATATGGTGAAGTTATTTACTTGTTTTTTATCTGTTTCCCCGATCCTTACTATTTGAAGAGCTATAAGAACAGGGCTTTTAAGAAGTTGTTCACTGCTGTATCCCCTTCACCTAGGACTTGCCTGGAATCTGGTAAGATCTCAATGATCTAGTGTAAACTAGATGAGTGAAATATGTTGTCTCATATTTATAACATCCTTGAGCAATAGGGTATTGTACAAAGGTAAATTTGCCAGATGGCTGAGCTGTATGGCTTTTAAAGCCTCAGACATTTTACTTATGTGTTTTATTTTTAATTGACAAATAAAAATTGAATGTATTTATGGTGTACAACATGTTTTGATATATGTACGTATTGTAGAATGGCTAAATCGAGCTAATTAACATATCCATTAATTCACATAATTTTCTTGTGTGACAAACACATTTAAAATCTGTCTTAGCAATATAATCATTATTATTAACTATAGTTACAAGGTATGCAGTAGATCTCTTGGACTTATTTTTCCTGTCTAATTGAAATTTTATATCTTTGACTAACATTTCCCCAATTCCACCCCTCTCCCAGCCCCAGGTAACCACCATTCTGCCATCTACTTCTATGAATTTGACTTTTTTAGATTCTACATATAGGTGAGATCATGCAGAATTTGTCTTTCTATGACCTCAGGACTTTTATAATTGGACAAATCTGTAGTTGGTGTTTTCAAAGTATAATTACATGGCACTCTTATTTCTTAAACACACTGTACTGAATTTATTGTTTATGCCATCCCATGTAGTATTTTGACCAGGAATCAAGAAATTTGGTTTAAAGTCTTATTTCTGAACTACCTACCCAAGTGATCTTAGGAAAGTTATAATTTCTCTGGATCTTGATTGAACACTAGATTCAGTGATATATCTTAAGATCTCAACAGTCTCTGAAATTTGGATTAATATTGACCTCATTTGTTGTGACATATAATAAATGCTTTCCTCACAATGATATTCAAGTATGTACAACCTTATTTGTAGACATGTGGTTTCAGACATTATTTTTAAAAGTTCCTCATTCAACTGCCTTTTGTTGCTCAGCATTTTTGTGTCTCTATTTTTTTCCCACTGTTCTTTCGTTTTTCTCCTTAAATTGACTCCCACAGGGCTTGTGCATTTCTGCACTCTGTAAGTAGGCTCTCTCAATAAATGTATAGTAGATGTAGTGATGAGTATAATAAAGGCCTCCCAAAGATGTCCATGTTCTAATCCCCAGAACCTGTGACTCTTTTACCGTGGCAAGGGGAATTAAGGTTGCCAATCAGCTGACCTGAGAGTATCTTGGATTATCCAGGTGAACCCAATGTAGTCACAAGGGTAATAAGTGAAAGGATGGGGAGCGTTAAGAGTCAGAGGAATACAACCTGAGAACAACGCTATTGGCCATTGTTGGCTTTCAATATGGAAGGGGGCTGCGAGACAAGGAATGCTGGCAGCCTCTAGAAGCTGAGAAAGGCAAGGAAACAGATTATCCTTTAGAGTTTCTAGAAGGAATGCAGCCCACAACCCCTGGATTTTAGCCCAGTGAGACCCATTTTGGACTTACAGCTTCCTAAACGGTAATGTAATAAATTTGCGTTGTTTTAAGGCATCAAGTTTGTGGTATTTTTGTTGCAGCAGCAATAGGAAATTAATACAGATGTCTGGTGCAAGGAGCACTGTGTTAATTAATTTGAGAAATTATTTATTTGGAAATATTTATAAAATATTTTAAGACAAGATTTTTTTGGGGGGTAGGGCCCTTTGTTTTTAGCCTTTAATGAACATCAAGAAGATTTTAATGCTCATTTCTTATGCTAGAACTTGTGTGTCTTTTTCAGGAGTAGCTTTTTAAAAGTTTTGTAATAGAGTACAAAAATAAAAATCTGAAGTTACCAGGCTACTGGATCTGGATGGTAAAGAATTGATTCTTCATGTGGTAACAGTCTTAGTTTCTCGGTTACCTACAGTAGGATTAAAAACATTGAATAATTTGTATTTGATTTGGACTATTTGGATGATGTAGAACAAGGCTTTTATTTTTCAAATTTTATTTTTGTGTTTAACAATATTAAAATGAATTACAGTTTTTCAAGGGCGTATTAAATGAACAGATTTCTTACTGGGTGGTGGGTAGAAGGCAAGAATTGATAGAATTCATAGTTGTTAGCCCCATGTTAAAAACAGAAGGAGTTAGGAAAATTTGTGGAGGTTGTACTAATTCTACAGTTGAGGAAAGCTGAGGGTCAGGGAGGACAGTTTTAAGAGGTTAGCTCAAGTTAGCTTATCTGGTTTATTGTAGCACCCTGGGCAGAACTTAAAGTCTCTGGACTGCAAATCCAGTCTTCTTTTCCTGTCTTGCTGCACACAAAGATAAGACAAACATGGGAGAATTTTGGGCTTTTACAGTTGAGCTTCAGCCAAGCCTATAGTTATGTACTTTTTATAAAAAGCTCACAGCGTAAAGATTCTCTTATTAAATGTAGCAGCCATTATAAACACCGTAGACAGACAGCCATTCCTATTTTATCGTTCAGTTTCTGCTGTTGTTGCTGTTCTTCTTGCTGTGATGTAACTCCCAATAATAGTGGTTTTGAAAGAAAGTGCAAAATCAGACAAAATGCTTGTTTGCTAGGATAGCACATACACGCTAAGGATTACTTTTATGTTTTGGACCCATGAAATAGAAACATTTGATGTGGCAAAAATGGAGGGCCTAATTTAAAAACTTTAATGTTAATGTTTAACAATCTGATTTTTTAAAGTACTTAACATGAATTACATTTAAATCTGCCTCTGTAGCCTTGTTAGAATTTAAGTTTGGTGTAAATTCTGTTATATATACTTCTTTTTCTATTATATATATTAATATTTTACTATTTCCTCATGAACTTAATTCTGTTTTGTTTGTATTTCTTTTGGCTTCGTGCCTGATCAAGAATATAACTAAATGTATAGATTCCAAATTCATTATTTTCAATTTGTAGTTTTGTCCAGATTTTGTAATAAGTATTTGAGTTTGTCTTTCAAAAGTAAAAGAACTAAGTAACTCACATAGTGGGGAGAGTAAAATAATTATTTTAGCTAAAATTGTTTAGATCTAGGATACTTGCTTGGGGGAAAAGTACATTTTTGAGATTTTTTTTCATGTTTTTGCTTGAATTACGTTTACATAGTGCAAATATCTGAAACTTGATGGTAAGGTACTTTATTCCTCTTGTAACAAGCTCAGATGTCCAGACTTCCGTTTTACAGCTGAAGAGAATGGCGGCTATTGGCCTTTTCTTTTTGGTGGTTGGCCCTACGATTTAAGTAGCATACTAAAAGTTGCACCTGTGGTCCCATATCTTTTAACCTGTTGGATTGAATTAGTTATTACACCTTAACAGCATTGTTTTTCTGTAGTGTCAGGAAGAGAGTTGACCACTCAGTTAAAAAGTAGAGTAATTGGTAGTACTGGTGGAAGTCTTAAAAACATCAGTGGATATGGGCAAAATTTGTTTTCTGATCAAGATCAAAAATGGGAAGCTGAGATCCAGGTAATGAGGTTCTCTGTATGTGAAGTCAGTTAATTTTCAGTGGGCAGATCAACATTCTCATCTCGTCTCAGGATAATGATTAGCAACTCTTTGTACGGGAAGTATCAGTAAGTGATTGAAACACACGGGTCACTGAGGGCTCTCATGTGAAACTAAATGTTGGCCTGGCATCTCTGGAACTCAAATGATGGCCAGACAGGTTGGGCTTCAGTTAAACAGAGTTTTAATCATTAAATGGAAATAGATGACGTTGGTGAACAAATACAGTAGCTTCAAAGCCTGCAACTTTCTTTGGAGGAGCATCAAGTGGAATATTTCACCACCTGTGTTATCACTAAAGAGAATCAGTTCTGTAAATGGTATTGGTTTCTATAAACACGGTGTTCTACACTAAGAGTCAGAACTGTTATTCCATTTAGGTAGCATCTGAATGGAAAGTAATATTAATTGTATGTTTAAAAAATATTTCCTGTTTATTTGCTTAAATTATGGTTATTTAGACAACTCAAATTATCGAATCAGAAAGTCTATTTGTAAGGCTGGAACTTATATTTATATGCATTGGGGTATGGTTAATATTATGACAAATTATTAACTTGGGATGACTATAAAAGTTATACCTCCCAAGCTGTTTAAAATGCTAGACTCCTGCTGAATTGGAAGCCTTGATTATGTCTAATTTTTATTGGCATGGATATAAGCATGCATGCAGGAAAAGATACATTCTACTCATTTGAAGCTTCCCAGAAATTCAGAATTGCATTACTAGTTCCAAAATAAATAAGTTAATTTGGTCATGCATTGAAGCATTTCATGCAAGAAAAAAATATATGTTAAGAGTTATTAAATTCTTGATGGGCCATAAATACACTTAGCATAAAAGTTCCCAACATTGTTAAGGATATAAAGAGGAAAAGAACCTTGACCAAGAAATGTTACTTACAGAATATTGATAATAGAGTTAAGTAAGCATGATTTCAACCTCTCAGTGCCAGTTTTTGCCCTTAAAATCGAAAGCAATTTAATTGATAGAGCACTTGATACAGGCAGAAACTTTGGGGATTTTTTTTGAAATCACTTTTTGGATTGCTTATAAATTTATGTTTTTAACAGAATTTACATTAATATAATTATACAGATACTGTTTGCTGCAAAATCAAGTAGTGTTCTTGGGAGTGATTAAGAAGAAAATAAACTTAAATTACTACATGTACAGGTCAAAAGAGAATGTCCCAGGCATCAAAGACCAAAGAAGTCTCAACTTTTTTCTTGTCTGTTTCTTTTCAGTCATACCAGGCTTCCATTTTAAAAAGTCATATATTTTTTTACATTATTGTTACTTTTTGTTTTAGTGGAGCATCTTCTTGAGTAATTTCTTTGGGGTGTGTGGTAGGCAGAATAATGGCCTCCCAAATATATCCACATCCTCATTCCTGGAATTTGTGAATGTTACGTTAGGCAGTAAAAGGGACTTTGCAGATGTGATTAAGTCAATGATTGTGAGATGGCGGGATTGTTCTGGGTAATTATTTTTCCTCTGTCTGAAGGATTTTCTTTAACATCTCTTATACTTTAAGATTCTTATTGTGCCCTGATTTCTGAAAGATGTTTTCATTGGGTGAATAATTTTAGGTTGGTAGGTTTTTTTTTTTTTTCCTTTCATTTCTTTGAAGATGTTCCACTATCTTCTGGCTTAGATCGTTTATGATGAGAAATTGACCATCAACAAACATTGTCTTTGTTGCTTTGTAAAGAATGTATTTTCCTCTCTAGTTTTGTAAAAGTTTTGTGTTTAACATTGATTTTCAACAATTTGATCTGTATCAACATTTTATTCGTGTTTCTTGTGCTTGAAATTCATTGAGCCTCTTGGACTTACAGCTTTATAGTTTTCGTTAGATTTGGAAAAATTTTAACCATTTTCTTCAAATATCCTTTCTGTTTCTAGGTGTTTGAGAACTCCAATTACTTGTATATTAGACTGCCTGAAGTTGATCCACAGCTCACTGATGCTCTACTGATTTTTTCCAGCATTAAAAAAATCACTGTTTGATTTTAGATAGTTTCTATTACCATGACTTTAAATCCTCTATTTTTTTTTCTGTAAAATCTAATGTTCTGTTGATACTATTCAATGTTTTTCACCCCAGATATTGTAGGTTTTCATCTCTAAGAAGTTCAGTTAGGATCTTTTGAATATCTTAAAATTTTTAAATTTTTCTCTAGCTTTCTGAACATGTAGTAACCATTTTTTATGTTGTTGTCTGCTAATTCTAACATATGACCACTCTGGGTTAGTTATAGTTGATTGATTTTTGTCTTCATGGGTTGTGTTTTCATGCTTCTTTACATGCCTAGTAAATCTTCATTGGATGTTAGACTTTGTGATTTTTTAACTTGCTGGGTCCTGATATTTTTGTATTCTTGAGCTTTGTTATTAGATGCAGTTACTTGGTAGGACCAGAGCAGCATATTTAGTCCAGGGCTAATTTTATCTCCTACTGAGGCAAAACTCTTCTATTAATAAATATTCTACCTGATATCCTGCTAATTATGAAGCTTTCCACTCTGACCAGTAGGAACAGGAGGAGCTATTCTCAAACTGTGTGAGGGTTGTGATCTAATCCTTTCACGTTGTTCTTGGGTAGTTTCCTCGCATGTGTGGGTTAATCAGTACTTAGCTGCAGCATGTAGTTGGGTCTTTTTTTTTTTTTTTTAATCCATTTAGCCAATCTATATCTTTTAATTGGGAATTTCAACCATTTACATTAAAGTTTGTTATTGATAGGTAAGAACTTCTTCCTGTCATTTAAAAAATTGTTTTCTGGTTGTTCTGTATATTTTTTGTTCTTTCTCTCTTATTGTTTATCTGTGTGGCTTGGTGGTTTTCTCTGGTGATTAGGTTTGATTTCTTTCTCATATGTGTATCTGCTCTATCAGTGATTTTTATATGTTCATATGTTTTCATGATGGTAGTTATCCTTTCACTTCCCGATGTGGGACTCCCCTGAAGCATATCTTGTAAGGCTCTTCTGGTGGTGATGAATTCTCTTAGTTTTTGTTATTCTGGGAAAGACTTTATTTCTTTTTCATTTCTGAAGGATAACTTTGCTGGGTACAGTATTTTTTACTGGTGTTTTTTATTCCTTTCAGCACTCTGAATATATCACCCCATTTTTTCTTGGCATGTAAGCTTTCTGCTGAGAAATCTTCTGTAATCTTCTGTGACTTGATGCTTTTATTGATTTTATAATTCTCCATTTTTCTTTGACTTTTCACAGTTTGACTATAATTTTGGTTGAATTTATTTGGGGACCTTTGAGCTTCTTGATTCTGGATGTGTATCTCTCTCCCAAGATTTGGGAAGTTTCACCTATTATTTCATTAAATAGATTTTCTATGTGTTTATTTCTTTTTCTTTTGGAATTCGTATACTGTGAAAATTTGTTTGGTAGTGTTCCATAAGTCCTGCAGGCTTTCTTCACCCTTTTAAGTTCTTTTTTCTTTGTTTGTCTGTGTGATTGGATTATTCCAAAAGACCTATTTTCAAGTTCAGAATTTCTTCTACTTGATCTAGTTTATTATTGAAACTCTTGATTGTATTTTTTCATTCATTGAGTTCTTTAGCTCTGAGATTTGATTCTTCTTAATGATATCTGTTTGTTGAATTTCTTATTAAGATCATAAATTATTTTTCTGATTTTATTGAATTTTCTATCAGTTATCTCTTGTATCTTGCTGAGTTTTCTTAGGATTATTATTTTGTGTGCCTTTTCAGACATTTTATGGGTTTCTTTTTCTTTGGGGTCTATTACTAGATCATTATTGTATTCCTTTGGAGGTGTCATGTTTCTCTGCTTTTTCATGTTTCTTGTGTCCTTACGTTGGTATCTGCACATCTGGTGGAATGGTCACTGCTTCCAATTTTATGCAGTTGCTTTCCTAGAGTTAATTTTTTTTCTTGTACATGTGTTCTATAGTGTCAGTTGGATGGATGTTTTGGTTTTAATTATGGCTGGCCACGATAGTGTAGGCTTCATGTGATTTCTTCCGCTGTATTCAAGGGCAGTGGTGTCTGAAAGTTCCTCAGTGGCCTAGACTTCCAGTGTTTGTGGAGGTAGTGGCATGGCTTTGTTGGGGGGCAATGGCTGCTGGGTGGGCTGGCTCTCAGGTACTTGGGAGCATGCACAGGTATTGGGGGGAGCCTCCCCAGCATGCTGGATTGCCTGCTCCTTGAGGTATAGGTTGCTGCATGGGCTTTGTGCATGGGTCATGGCTGTACCTCTGTGTTCAACTGGGGTCACAGTGTTGTAGCCTTCGGTGGGGGCACAGGATGATGGTGGTGCCACAGGGAAGTGGAGATGCAGGGGCTGGTGGGCCCAGGGAAGGATGCACTCTGATAGTGATTTCCTTCTTAAAATGACAGCATGTCATAGCTGGCTGGGTACTGGAAGTTGGTGGGGGACTGAGCATTAATTCCCTCTCTGGAGTACTACTGCCTCATAGACTCCAGGCAGCTCTGTATACTGGGCTCAGGACCTGTGAGGACTGTAGGGCTCTGATGTAGCAAGGATTGCAAGTGTCTGTGGTGGCAATGGAAACTACTGGGGTCTCTTGCTTACCTTTTCCTGCAGTGGAGAGTCTGTCTTGGTTCTGAGCTGAAACCTGCCAGGTGCTTCACTTGCCTCCCTATGATGCCATTCTGAGTTTTTGTGTCCAGAGGGCTTTCATCATTTCCTTGCTTAATTCCAGTGTTCTCCCTTATATATTGTACTCAAAGTGCAGTTATCTATTTGTTGGTTTCATTCTTCTTTGTGGAGGAGATGAGCGTTGAGCATCTCTAGTTAGCCATCTTGATGATGTTTCCTTTGTTTTTGACTACTTGAAATTTTAAATTTGGAAACAATGGAGTGTTTTAAAGTTTCCTTTTGTATCTCTTAGCAACAGCAAACAAATAATTTTCTTTGGATTGCATTTTTATAAGTGATAAAACTTTTAGTAATGTGACGAGGTGATTGAAATTTCTTGAAAAAAGTTGCCAGAAATTTTTCTGATGTTGGCCATAAGAAATGGGCTGCATATTTGAGTGCCCAAGGCATGTGTTTAATTGCTAGTAGAATCCTATGCCACATTTTATTATATATAGCTGTTTCTTTTGGCTTTCAAGAAGAAAAATGAAATAAAAGCTTTTTGCTATTTTGTGATAATTATGTGATCAAAGTTTTAAGAGAATGAAAACTGATAACATATTTTAAGGTAATCTTAATTAAATTTTTCAAACTTCATATTTTTGTATATTTAGGTACAGTATAGTAATTTTAGGTCATTTTCAATTTTCCTTTTCCCTTTTTCTTTGCGTACTGCTTTAAACATGGCATGGTTTTGAAGCAAAGTCTTTCACAAAGTGCTTTGCTCACAGTTATTGTTTATTTGCCGTGCCTCTACGTAAAGTTCATAAATCAGAAACTGGTTTTGGCTCCCTGAGTGAGGCCAGAAGTGTCAAGTGCTGTGTTTGGACTAGTGGGCAGTCCTTGCCTTTGCAGGCAGCAGGTAGTTCATATTGATCATCTCAGAAGCACCAGTGGTATATGCAGCAATGTCCCATTTTACAGATGAGGAACTAGATACTCAGATCATAGTAAGCTGCCCTTCAAGTCACTCAGTGAGCAAGAGGCTGACTTTTTGGATTTCATGACAAGCTTGACGTTATGCTGTTTTCTAACTTTTCTCGTTGGATGTGGGTAGAGACAACTATTGGCTGTTCTATCGCCACCTGTCCATTGTTGTGGAGATCATTGTACTCTCATCCAGAGTAAAGGAACACTGGCCTGTCAGTTAGAGTCCTGAACTAGTAGGGAAGTCCCACTGCTTTATAAAAAGGGGCTATAAAAAAAAACCATTTTATATGACTTTAGTAAATATAGCTGTGTATAGTTCTGGCTATGTAAGAAACGTGGATGAAATGATGTACTTTTACAAATAATTCATTTTATTTATTAACTTATTTTTAGCAATTATTTAATAGTATCTATGAAATAATGTACTTTTAGGCATAATTTTGTCCTTTTCATTTTATGTGTCTGTCATTGGTAAAAAAGGGGAATAGAAAAGAGTTACTCAAGAGTCAGGGTGCTGGCCCTTTCTTTTTTGAATCTTATCTGATTCACTTGTGTACCATTTTTGTTTGAACTCGCTTAGCTATCAGAGAAAATTTATTGTAAGCCAAGTATTCCGTCACTTTTCAGACTCAATGATTCGTCCCCTGGGTATAATGAACCCCCTATTTCTTTTTCTTCTTTTTCTTTCTTTTTCTCTGCCTATTCTTCTTTTATTCCCTTTTTCCCCTCTCCCACTTTTTCTTTCTGTAAAGCAAGAGGGATAAGAAATGCATCAGTAGTAAATATGCTATCTGCTCAATATTCTCCATTCTTCTCAATATCTGCTCAATGTTCTCCATTCGGAGAAGTGTGCTATGAAATTCTTATGAGTAACAAGGTAGGGTATTCATTTTATTATTGTCTTTTGGAGCATGAACATACTAATGCTAAGCTTGTGTTCCCCTTCTTTGAACTATATCAATTGATTTTGTGATTTACATATGTATTACTATTAAATATTGTATATATGTGTGCATAAATCTGATAATATATAAAAATGAGTTTTTGCATTTGTAAATGGTCAGTGCTTAAAACACTAATTCCAGGGCATCTATATCCCTGATGCTGAGAGGGTTGATTAATCATAATATTGCCTGGTAACATAATAATTAAAAATATAATTAAAAAATAGGAACAGTTAAGCATCCAATGTGCTCTTATAGCAGAAAGGAGTATTCTAATTGAATTGAATTCTTCCAAGGAACTGAAACTTATACTTTTAACTACCAAATCATTGCAAATTATATTCTAACATAAATTCTTCTGATTACAAAAATAATGAATGTTCATTATAGATAGAAAAAGTTGAAAGGGCAAGAGAAAGTGTCTCTACTTTAAGTATTCAGCAATACTACTGAGTAATAATCACTGTTATCTCTTGTTTTTAGCTTCATAGTCTTTGAATTTCTTTGACTATGCATATATGCTTATATATTTTAAAAATCAGGTCATATTGAGCATATTGTGAAATATTTAAAATTTTTATTGTAGTTGCTTTTAAAATTCTTTATACACTAATCTGCCTTTTTGAATACACTAATTTTCTTGGTGTGGTAAGATCACTATTTGGATATTTACTCTTGTACTGTGTAGGGTGTCTCCATTTTATTTTTATGTTTTCCTGTTATGTTGATTTAGCTCTCCTAAAGCTAGGACCCAAACCTTTCTTCCATTCTCCTACTTCGTAACTAAGATTTTTAGGAATTTTATTAAGCATCTGTAAGATTCAGAGAGAGGATTTAAAGAATAAAGAGCAGAGTTTTTTTGCTGAGATTTGTGGTTGTATTTCCATCAGTCTCCTTGTGGGAGCAAGAATAATGGTCCCAGAGATGTCCATATCCTAATCCCCAAACTTGTGAACATGTTAACTTACATGGCAGGGAGATTTTGCAGATGTGTTTAAATTAAGAGTTTTGAGATGGAGAGATTATCCTGGGTTAGCCGGTGTGCCCAGTGTAATCATCAGGGTCCTTAGAGAAAGAAAGGTCATGGTCAGAGAGGAGGAGATGCAATGAC
The DNA here is from genome assembly GCA_963574885.1 of Lepilemur ruficaudatus. Taxonomy (NCBI): domain Eukaryota; kingdom Metazoa; phylum Chordata; class Mammalia; order Primates; family Lepilemuridae; genus Lepilemur; species Lepilemur ruficaudatus. Next base: position 22,510 of record CAUYRT010075833.1, read on the forward strand.
AAAGGCAGAGGTTGGAGTGATATTCTTTGAGGATGGAGGAGGAGGCCATGAGCCAAGGAATGCAGATGTCCTTCAGTAACTGGAAAAGACAAGGACATTAATTTTCCCTTATAGTCCCCAGAAGGAACAGAGCCCTGCTGATGCCATGATTGTAGCTTGTAAGCCCCATTTAGGATTTTTGACCTCCAGAAGAGCCAGATGTTTGTGTTGTTCTTAGCCAATAAGTTTGTGGTAATTTGTTACAGCAACCATAGGAAACTATTATGCCCCCAAACAGTGAGGGTTTTGGGGATAAAACTGTATTCTTTACATTTTTAAAATCCAACACAGAAAACAGAGCATGCTAACAAAAGGTATAAAGGAAAGAATAAATGAATCAAGGAATGAATACTGACTTGAATGCCAGTCTTATGCTCAGGGTTGTAATTTCCCCATTTAATTAAATGCTGTTTATGCATTTTAGGACACCCTTGCAGCACACAAAGTGAAACGTTTTTCAACTGTTATCTTAATACTGGATTTCCTCAAGTATTGCTAAGAGGTGATAGGGGCATCAAGAATGGAACTTATTTTCTCATCGCCAGCTGGTGCATATCAGTAGGTTTTGCTGGAAAAATGACTCTTAACACATTCTCTTATTTCATAGGTCAGTTCAGTTACATAAAACAAAAATTTCTGTGTCTGTAGTCACCATCCATGCGTGTGAGATTCTGACTGCGGTGGGAAGCGATTAATGGGCAATGATGCCATCTTGGCATGGCCGTTCTTCCTGGTCGTCATATACTGTGCCTGCTGTGCTTGTATTGTTGGCGGGTACCCCTTTCCTTCCTATGTATTTATGAGGGAGACCCTTGCTTGGAATCTGTGTGTGTTCTTCTGTTATTCACAGTTTCAGCAAATTTGCACATTAGAATTTTGGAGAATGTTTATACTGACATTCTCAGTATAAAGCCCAGTTGAAACCTGATGGGAGAATTATAAAAAGGTGTAAAAACTAAAAACTGCTCATAGTGTTGGGGATAGGTGGTACAGCGGCAGCAGCTGCTCGCATCTCTGGAGGCCTGTAGTGTTGTAATTAACGTGCATGATGATGACGTGGATTAGATCGTGTCTCTTGTGCCTTATGAAAGATGGGGAAAAATGGTTTTAACATGTTCATAGAAAATTTTCTGTGCTTGATGGTTAATTTATATTTTGTTGCTGTTTTACTTTAAGGGTAAAAAGTTTAGTTTTTTATAATGCTGTTTCTCAAAGCTGAAGTTTTGTGTACATCTCATTAATCAGCCTTTCCCACAAGCTCTCCAAAACTATTTGAATTCTCTTTTCTCCCTTAGGACAGTTATGAAGAAAAAGAAAAGAAAGTAATTAGTCATGTCTTAGAAAAAAATGTATATATTTCTAACCTTTCAATTGGCTTATTTGACTTTTTTTTCCCTAATATTTGGTTACTTTTTTTTTTGAGACAGTGTCACTCTGTTGCCTGGACTAGAGTACTGTGGCATCAGCCTAGCTCACAGCAACCTCAGACTCCTGGGCTCAAGTGATCCTCCTGCCTCACCCTCCCAAGTAGCTGAGACTACAGGCATGCGCCACCATGCCTGGCTAATTTTTCTATATATTTTTAGTTAGCCAGTTAATTTCTTTCTATTTTTCATAGAGACGGGGTCTTGCTCTTGCTCAGGCTGATTTCGAACTCCTAACCTTGGGTGATCCTCCCGCCTCAGCCTCCCAGAGTGCTAGGATTACAGGTGTGAGCCACCGCGCCCGGCCAAAAGTAAGCTTCTTAAGGACCTTCAGGCAGAGAGACCTGCAGGTGCAAAGCCTTTGAAGTTGGAAGGGGCATGATATATTTGGAGAAGACTGAGAGAGATTATGTGATCAAAATGTTTAGGAGAGTATGGGGAAGAAATCAGGAAAAAACCCTCAAAAGTTAAAATCCCTCTTGGGCTGGGTGTGGTGGCTCACATCTGTGATCCCAGCACTTTGGGAGGCTAAGGAAGGAGGACTGCTTGAGGCCAGGAATTTGAGACTACCCTGAGCAGCATAGTGAGATCCCATCTCTACAAAAAATAGAAAAATTGGCTGCGCATAGCGGCACGTGCCTACTTGGGGAGGCTGAGGCAGGAGTATTGTTTGAGACTACAGTGAGCTATGATTGGATCTCCGCATTCCACCCTGAGTGACAGAGTGAGACCTTGTCTCAAAAAATAAATAAATAAACTTCTCTCCTGGAGTGATAATTTTGGAGTCAGTGACATTCTACTCCCAACAACTTTCTGGCCATTGGAGTTTAGGTAACTTACTGGTGTCTCTACTTTGGTTTTCTTATCTGGACAGTCAATGGTGCCAGCTGTGTCCATCTCTAAGAGCTTTTCTAAGGACAAGATGAGGAGATACCGAAGGCTGGAGCACAGTATCTGGAATTAAGGGCTTGCTATAGGCTAGTTCCTACTTTTCCTCCCCTCTCCTCTGGACCCTTGGTGACATCCCTGTACTTTCAGGAGGCCAGACCTGACTGAGAGATGCCGAAGAGAACTGCAGGACTTTGATAGGAAGAGGCTGGTGTGGGGATGCCCTTGAGTAAGCAACATTTGGCTTGCTCCTCTCAGAAAGGAGTTCTCCTTGAGAGCAGCACACTCTAAACCCAGGTCACATTTGTTCCAAGGCCTTCCAAAGCTAATTCTGTATTATGTAGCACTTATTTTAATGATCCAGTGGGTTATCTCTTCACCTCAAAGATTAAACTGAGAATTCGTTCTGGCAAGGATGAAAGGAAAGGAAGAAGGGTTGCTGGCCAGCAAAAACAGAATAGAGGAGAAACTTGTGCCCAGAACGCCCACATCAGCACACCACATCCACTCCTAGGAGGCTTTTCAATCCCAAAAATCCAGCCAGGGTTTTTTAGGTAAGGACTGGTCTTTGTGTTAGATGTTTGTCTTGGACTTCTTCACGCTTTTTCCTACCCCTGTGCTCCACTCCTCTCTCCCCCTCACCTTCTCTCCACTCAGTGGATCATCGGGAGGAAAATAAGAATCGCATCTGAACACCCTTTGTGAGACCGCCATGAAAATACCAACGCCTTTCCCCGAAAGGGGAATCCGGCCCCAAAGCCACTGGGCTCGTGGCTTGCCGTGCAGTGGGTTTGGAAGTGGGTTTGGAAGTACAGTGACAACTCAGGCTTCCTCTCCTTCACCTTTTGTGTTCCTAAGGATCGATTTTTGTAGAGAGACAAGTCAGGATATTCTACTTCTTAAGTTATCCTTAAGAATTCTCAGTTTGGGCTTCTTAGATTTTTCCCTTCTCCAAAGAGCAAAGGTAGGGAAATGAACCTGGAGGTTTGATAAAAGTTAGTAACAAGTGCTGTTTGTGTATGTTTCAAAATTACAGTGAAAGGAGGAAAATGGCACTTCAAGTTCAGTAAGTTCCGTGTAGAACACAGTTTATACATCTAATTGTGTTTTATTTGGAGATGGTGTGACTCAAAGTTCATCTACGCAGAGTTTCCTGGAAGTTCTCCAGTCTCCAGCCTCTTTGATTATACAGAGCGCTGCGTTTTTCTTCTTGTTGCAATCCCCCTCACCGCAAGGAACATGTGTACAAGTAATAACATTTAAACATCTTGAGGGTTCTATACTGCAATTGAAATGGAATGTCAGGAATGTTTTGAGGGGAAATATTTATTTTTGTGACTATCCTTCCAATCTATAGCTTTGGGAACGGTAACTGAGGATGATTTTTAATCGACTGCAGTAAGCAGTAAATAAGCAAACATGATTGCCTGGTGAGAGCGTGCATAAGATGAATATCTGTGTATTTCCTGGTTCTGGGGAGCTCAAATCAAAGCACCTTCATTGGAAAATGGACTAGAAAACATTGGATGCAGTGTCCAGTTCTGATGTCAGGGTTAGAGGAATTATCTTTGGCTAAGGTTATCTCCTATCTTGCCTTGTAACATTGAACTGCATGCTGTAGTGTGATGCCCTTGTGTGCTTTTCCTGGCTTGCTGCTCTCCTGGCCCTGGTGGATTTAACGGTTCTCCAAGTTGGCCAACCCTCACGATGGACTCCTTGAGCGTGATAGGCTGGAGGCGGTGGCAGAAGCAGCCAAGATGACTAGATTCTGGTGTTGAAAGAGGATGAAGTGGAGCTATTCAGAACAGATGCAGAGTTACTTATTTCAATTGATCCCATCTTGGTAGGCTTCTTTTCAACTTTAGAACTGCTTCTTACTTTGGCTTTGTATGTTTATCTTTCCCTTAACTTTCTAGCCATAATATATTTGAGTCAGCACAGCTTAGAATTTGTGCCTAATTGGTGCAAATACAATTTGGAAACTTAAAGGTTAGGGAAGTTATGTGCAAATAGGAAATTTAACTTAAACCAGAACTGTGTATTTCCCAGACCTGAACCCATTTAACCTGGAATCACTAAGCCAACTACTAATTTAGCATCAACACAGTCTAAATGGAAACAAATGAGTAACAAGCGTATTTTGGTTGGACTCTTCCAGATGCTCTTACTTTACATGAAACATAAAATAGGGCCTCGTAATCATCTGTGTTTGTGAAATGTTTCATGACACCATATCCGTTTGGGGTTTGCAAAAATACTGCTGCTGGTCTTCTTTTGTTCTTTTTGTGTAGAAATGTTTGCTTGACTGTGGGTTTTAGTACCCAGCAAATGTATCCACTTCACCAATTGCTCATTTTCTTTAGCTTCATCTGTCATTGCTGTGTATCCAGTGCATTCTAGACTGGATTGTAGCTGTAGATCAAACAGTTTGAATTGTGAATCTGACTTCTCAGTTTTCTTACTTCTGCTTTGTAGACTCCAAATTTTTAGAAAGGCAGTCTGACCAAATTCTCTCATCCAGAGCTGACCACTAACTAATAAGAATTCAGAGATTTGCATAATTTTATTGGAAAGAATCTTTGTTTTTCCCCTGGGCCTATCAAAGCACCCAGCTCATGGAAGATGATTCATTAAATACTGTTTAATTGAACTGATAAGGTTAAACAGTGCATTATTTTTATAGATTATCTTGTTGGAAGCCAGATTTAAGGAGATTGCCTGGAGGTTAAAAATACATTATTTCCATGGAGATTCCTATATTAATGTAATGTGAAAAGTGTTGATATGAACAAATTTAATTTAAAGTAATGTTATGATTCCCCAAGTAATACATGCATAAAATTGAAAAGCACAGAAGAAAAAGTCTCCCTTAAACATGTATCTGTCATGCATATCTACATACAGATAAATAGCACATATCTATATTTAAATGTGTAGAGAACACTGCTAGAGGAACAAAACAGCAACAGGGATTACATCAGGGAGATGGGAAGTGTGAAAAAACTAGGCAGCCAGAGGAAAAAATATGCTATTGGTCCCTTAGCATTGGGGGTGGGGACTGAAATATGGTGAATATTTTCCATTGTCATGGAGACAGAGTCTGACTCTGTCACCCAGGCCACTGCAACCTCAAACTCCTAGGCTTAAGTGATGCTCTGCATCAGCCTCTTGAGTATCTGGGACTACAGGCATGTGCCACCACACCTGCTAATTTTTCTGTTTTTTGTAGAGATAGGGTCTCACTCTTATTCAGGCTGGTCTCAAACTCCTGAGCTCAAGTGATCCTCCAACCCTGGCCTCCCAGAGTGTTAGGATTACAGGCGTGCCTGACTGGTATTCTTAGGATGATTTTCTGTAATTATATGGTATTCCATCGTATAGATATTTGGTTTATTTTGGTTATGTTGGGGATGAGATAGAAGATTTGGTGCTTACTATTGATAATTCTTCATCCGCATTAATGGAAGGAAGCCAATGCAGATAATTCATATTTGATTTTGGATTCTGTGTAATCTGAGGTTTTACCTCAAACAGAATAATGACACAACACCTTGATATGCATTGAGTTTTGTAAGCTGCGTATTCTCCCCACTCAGTCCTCTCCCACTCTTCCTGTTTCTTCACTTGTAAGTGGGACTGTCTTGGTGGTTGTGTAGTGATACCCTGAGCTCAAGTGCCAGCTTCTGTGACATGTGGTCCAGCTTATAGCATGTTAAAATACTCAGTAAATGTTCCCCTAACTACTTTTCTTACGAGAAGAGGTAGCTTGATTCTTCATAAAAGGTAACTCGATTCTGAATTTCATCCAACAGAAAATCAAACTGGCCTTTGTCATGACTGAAGATGTTGGCTTTGCAAGGCAGATTTCCTGCAGTTTTCGAGCCCCTTTAAGGCAGTTCTTAGCAGTTAGACGATAGTGCCGAATGAGAAGGAATAGATATTGCAGAGGCTCAGATGGTCTGAAAGAGATTTTTGCTAATGCTCCTAAGCCAATCTGATGGTTTATAATTCTTTGATTCTTTTGGGTAGACATCAGTGGTGTAATAGACGGCAAGGTGAGGGCTGTAGGTTCCCTCCTCAGCAGCTTGTTTTACAGGCAGTGTGTAACTACCAAAGCGACTCTCGCACTGAATTCTGCCTGATAGGCACACCCTTATTAATGAGCAAGGCCCAGTAAGCTCAGTGAGGTGCCAGCTCTCTGTCCGTCCAGTGCTCTCACAGGTCTGCACACTAGATGTGCATTTGAGGTAGAAGGAAGGTTGTTCAGGCAGCATGAGTGACTGCTAGTCATCCTTCAGAGTTGAACTCCTGAGTCTAGGGTGCTGACCTGAAAGCATTGGGACGTTAGGGCATTCTCTGTATGCCCTGTTTAGTCAGGGGCAGGGACCCTCTACACTATTTTTAAAAGACTCTGCATTTTAAAAAAAATCACTATTTTACCTTTGAAAAATAATTTTTAACACCTATTTTGTTCATTAACATCTTGGGAGTTCATGACAAAGTGTAGACTCCTCACTGACTCTGGAATGCAAGCTTCCCAGGGTTTTCTGATGCTAAGGAAGCACCTTTTTGGGGGGGGGTGTTCTCAGCTGGGGTAACCCACACTCCTGGGGCGAGGGTCAGAACCAACCAACACGCATTTGTCACGTGAGCAGTGCTGAAGTATTTTAAAGATAATTACGGACAATACAACAGAAGGATGTTTTGTGATTCTTCTTGCATGTAAGAATCAGATTGGGAGATGCATTTGGACACAAAAATGTTGAAATATAAGGAACATTTTTGTGGTTGATGGGAAAAATTGAAAACACATTTGATGCTGAGACTGTCCTGGAAAACCCAGGACATGTGGTTGCCAGAGAACAAGCCCTTTCAGTTTGCTTTTTTCTGGTTAGATGCCACAGGCAAGTGGAGATAAAAATGCAGAATGCAGGCTAATAAACTTTTTCTTCCCATAAAATATATACATGTACTTTAAAGTACTGTATATTAAATACAAACTTAATTTTATATGTTAATATATGCATAGCTATTAAAGCCTACACAGCTCTTTCACCTTCAGCAACAGTTTTCAAATATTTTGGTCTTAGAACCCCTTTACATTTAAAAAATTATAAAGGACCTCAAAAGAGATTTCATTTGTGTGGTTTATAGCTATTGATATTGACTGTATTCTGAATTAAATTGAGACAATTTTAATAGATTTATTGATATACTTAAGCATAATATTAAATCCAATACATATTAATAAAACTTATTTTTTTCATGAACAATTCTGTTTTTTCCAAGACCAAATACTCAGTGAGATGAGTGACATTGTTTTACGTCTTTGCAAGCCTGTTTTGTGTCTGGTGTACTAGATGACAGCTGTATTCTCATGTCTACTTCTGTGTGCAATCTGTCCCACCATCACTCTTCATGTAGCCTCTGAAAAACTCCTGTATACAGTTGTGAGAAAACAGGAATGAAAAAGGCAAAAAATGACTTAATATTATAAATAGTTTTGACCTTGCAGACCTTTTAAAAGGGCATCAAGGACCACCGGGGTCCCTGGATGACACAATGAGAACTGCTGCTCTGTGGCTTCAAAAAGTGTTGTACCGTCCAATATTTTGTGGGGTCCTCATGCTATCCCTGAGAAGTAAGGACTTTGTCCATTTTACAGTTGAGGCAACCTGGGATTCTGGAAGACTTACTCCTGAGTGTTACGAAAATTCCTTAGCTACTGGTGCAGGCAGTTTCTAAATGAGATTCTTCTGATGGCTCTGCTTCTGTGATTGTTCTTTTTTTAATGTGTATCTTTGTTTACCATAAGTTGTGTTTGCCTTCTACTCAAACTTAGAATTCTGGGAGAGGGAAGCATTTGCCTTTTATTGACGCAGCTTCATGATAGGGATTAGTTGTTTGTGGAGGGTTATGGCTTTGGGTGATTTTGCAAACGTTCTCATAGTAAGTTTTTATCTGTAATGTTTTAATGTTTGATTAGCATTTTTGACAATAAGTGATATTATTTACTATGTTTTTTGGTGTGTGCTTTAAACAGGTTGTTTAAGGACAGTTGTTTTATTTTCTCACCTACGTGGATTATATTTCATATCTTTTGAAGAGCCGAGTGGTTTTGGCAGAGTGTTACCTGGCCCCTAATTAACTATATTTATGCTCTCCTCACACTCACGCCCTCTGTGGAGGTCAGAGCAAGTCTCTCTCCCAAACCTTTCAGGAGCAAGTCTGTTGTGTAGGATCTGAGTTCTAAAATTTCTAAATTCCAGTGGATTGGTATTTTTTGTACAGTGTACCGATCCTTTAATATTCAATACAAACGAATTATGAGAAAAATGAAAATTAGGCATCTACCCAAAAGAGCATAAGACATTCTATTATAACGACATCTGCACCCGAATGTTTATGACAGCACAATTCACTATTGCTAGGTCTTACTGATTTTCTTAAGTTCTGTATAGATTCTTGTTATCAGCCCTTTATCAAATGTGTAGAAAGCAAATATTTTCTCCCATTCTCTGGGTTGTCTATTCACTCTAAGGACAGTTTCCTTGGCTGTGCAGAAGCTTTTAAATTTGATCAGGTCCCATTTGTTTATTTTTGTTGCTGCTGTGATTGCTTTGGGATATTCTTCATAAATTCTTTACCTAGGCCGATGTCTAAAAGAGTCTTCCCCACATATTCTTACAGAATTCTTAAGCTTTCATGCCTTAGGTTTAAGTCTGTTATCCAACATGAATTGATTTTTGTGAGAGGTGAGAGGTGGGGATCCAGTTTTAATCTTCTACATGTGGATATCCAGTTTTCCCAGCACCACTTATTGAATAGAGATTCGTTTCCCCAATGTTTATTTTTGTCTGCTATGTCAAAGATTAGATGACAATATGCAAATAGTTTCATTTATGGGTTCTCAGTTCTGTTTCAAAGGTCTATATCTCCGTTCTTGTGCCAGTACCATACTGTTTTGTTTACTATAGTCTTATAGTAAAGATTGAAGTCTGGCAGACTGATGCCTCCAAACTTTTTCTTTTTGCTTAATAGTGCTATGGCTATACAATGTCTTCTCTGGTTCCAGACGAAGCATAGAATTATTTTTTCTAAATCTGTAAAAAATGATGGTGGAATTTTGATAGTGATTGTATTAATTCAGTGATCACTTTTGGTAGAATGGACATTTTAACAATATTGATTCTACCTATCCATGAGCGTGATAGGGATTTCCAACTGTGCATATATATCATCTACAGTTTCTTTTCTCAATGTTTCATAATTCTCCCTATATATATCTCTCACCTCCTTTGTTAAATATATTCCTAAATATTTAAATTTCTTTGATGCTATTGTGAAAGGTATTGTGTCTTTGATCTGATTTTTGGCTTGACTGTTATTGGTGTATATGAATGTTACTGATTTGTGTGCATTAATTTTGTATCCTGAGACTTTACTGAATTCATTTACCAATTCCAGGAGTCTCTTGGTTGAATCCTTGGGATATTCTAGTTATAATCACCAGCAAAGAGTGAGAGTTTGATTTCTTCTGCCCCTATTTGGACATCCTTAATTCCCTTCTCTTATCTGAGTGCTCTGGCAAGGATTTCCAGCATTATGTTGAATATAACTGGGGATAGTGGGCAGCCTTGTCTGGTTTCAGTTCTAAGTGGGAATGCTTTCAATTTTTCCTCATTTAATATAAATATTAAATGAGGAAAAATTGGCTATGGGTTTGTCATATATGGCCTTAATAATTTTAAGGAATGTCCCATCCATGCCCATTTGGTTGAGGGTTTTTATCATAAAAGTGTGCTGGATTTTATCAAATGCTTTTTCTGCATCTATTGAGAGAATAATATGGTCTTTGTTCTTGCTTTTATTTATGTGATGAATTACATTTATAGATTTGTGTATATTGAATCAGTCTTGCATTCCTGGGATAAAGCCCACCTCATCATAGTGAATTATTTTTTTGATGTGCTGTTGGATTCGGTTTCCAAAAATTTTGTTGAGAATTTTTGCGTCTACATTCATAGTGGATATGGGGCTGTAGTTTTATTTTTTTGCTACATCCTTTCCTGGCTTTGGTATCAAGGTGATATGGGCTTCATAGAATGAATTAGGGAGAATTCCATCCTTCTCAATGTTTTGGACTAATTTCTGCCGTATAGGTATGAGTATTTCTTTGTATGTTTGGTAAAATTTGGGTATGAACCCATCTGGCCTGGGACTTTTTTTTTTTTTTTTGGAAGATTTTTTTTTGCTGCTCCAATTTTTGCATTTGACATTGGTCTGTTCAGGAGTTCTGTTTCCTCCTGATTGAGCTCAGGGAGGTTATGCGTTTCCAAGAATTTGTCCATTTCCTCCACATTTTTTAGCTTTGAGGTATATAGATTTTTATAGTATTCAAAGATAATGTTTTGTATTTCCATGATGTCTGTAGTGACTTCTCCTTTTTCATTTCTTGTTGAGTTTATTAAATTCCTTTCCTTTCTAGTTCTTGTCAATCTAGCAAGAAGGCTATCAATTTTGTTTATTTTTTGAAAAACCAGCTTT
>CAUYRT010075834.1:0-99277 GCA_963574885.1 Lepilemur ruficaudatus
AACTCACGCTGGGTAATAGACTTGAACCTTAAGTGTGAAACGATTAGAATTCTATAGGAAAATGTTGGAAATACTCTTCTAGACATCAGCCTAGGCGAAGAATTTATGAAGAAGACCCCAAAGGCAATCACAGCAACAACAAAAATAAATAAATGGGACATGATCAAATTAAAAAGCTTCTGCACAGCCAAAGAAACTGTCATGGGAGCAAACAGACAATCCTCAGAATGGGAGAAAATTTTTGCAAGCTACACATCCAATAAAGGGCTGATAACTAGAATCTATTTAGAACTCAGGAAAATCAGCAAGAAAAAATCAAACAACCCTATCAAACAGTGGGCAAAGGACATGAACAGAAACTTCCCAAAAGAAGACAGAACAATGGCCAACAAACATCTCTCTACATCTCTCAACATCTGTGTAACATCTCTAATGATCAGGGAAATGCAAATCAAAACCACAGTGAGATATCACTTATCTCCAGTGAGAATGGCCTTTATTAAAAAGTCCCAAAACAATAAATGTTGGCGTGGATGCAGAGAGATAGGAACACTCCTACATTACTGGTGGGACTGCGAACTACTTCAACCTCTATGAAAAGCAATATGGTGATACCTTAAAGCGATACAAGAAGATCTACCATTTGATCCAGCAATCCCAATTACTGGGCATCTACCCAAAAGAACAAAAGACATTCTATAAAAAAGATGTCTGCACGCCAATGTTTATAGCAGCACAATTCACAATTGCAAAGATGTGGAAACAACCCAAGTGCCCATCAATGCATGAGTGCATTAATAAAATGTGGTATATGTAGACCATGGAGTTCTACCCAGCTATAAGCAAGTCTATTGATGCCATTTTTCCGGCATCATGTGCTTACTTCATGTCTTTTTGTCACATTTTGGTAATTCTCATAATATTTCAAACTATTTTCTTATTATTATGTCTGTTATGGTGATCTGGGTAATTCTCATAATATTTTAAACTATTTTCTTATTATTATGTCTGTTATGGTGATCTGTGATCAGTGATCTTTGATGTCACTAACGGAATTGATTTGAAGTGCACGAACTGTCCCTATGGGAACATCCCGTAGGAACCATCCTACGATTGTGAATTTAATCCATAAATCTTGTGTGTGTTCTAACTGCTCCACCAACTGGCCATTTCTCCATCTCTCTTTTACTACTTGGTGCTTCCTATTCCCTGAGACACAACAATATTGAAATTAGGCCAAGTAATAACCCTATAATTGTCTTTTATTCAGTATTCAAATGAAAGTATTCAAATTCAAATACTGTCTTTTGTCAGTATTCAGATGAAAGGAAGAGTTGCATGGCTTTCACTTTAAATCAAAAGCCAGAAATGATTAAGTTTAGTGAAGAAGGTATGTCAAAAAGTAAGATAGTTGAAAGCTAGGCATCTTGTGCCAAACCGTTAGCCGAATTATGACTCATAAGGAAAAGCTCTTGAAGGAAATTAGAAGGTGGTACTCCAGTGAATATATGGATGATAAAAAGGTGAAATAGCATCATTGCTGATATGGAGAAAGTTTTAGTGGTCTGGATATGATATCAAACTAGCCACAATATTCGCTTAAGCCAAAACTTAATGCAGAGCAAGGCTCTAACTCTTCAATTCTTTGAAGCTGAGAGAGGTGAGGAAGCTGCAGAAAAGAAGTTTGAAGCTAGCAGAGGTCATGAGGTTTCAGAAAAGAAGCCATAACCAAAACAGAAAAGTGCAAGGTGAAGCAGCAAGTGCTGCATGTGGAAGCTGCAGCAAGTTCTCCAGAAGATCTAGCTAAGACAATTGATGGAGATGGCTTCACTAAACAACAGAATTTTCAGTGTAGAAAAATCAACCTTATGTTGGAAGATGATGCCATGTAGGACTTTCATAGCTAAGGAGGAGAAGTGAATGCCTGGTTTTAAAGCTTCAAAGGACAGGTTTTAGGGGCTAATGCAACTGGTGACTTTAAGTGGAAGCCAATGCTCATTGACCATTCTGAAAATCCTAAGGTCCTTAAGAATTCTGCTAAATCTTCTCTGCCTGTGCTCTATAAATAGGGCAACAAAGCCTAGATGAGAACATATCTGTTTACAGAATTGTTTACTGAATATTTTAAGCCCATTATGGAGACCTACTGCTTAGTAAAAAGATATCTTTCAAAATATTACTGCCCATTGACAGTACACCTGGTCTCACAAGATCTCTGATGAAGCAGTACAAAGAGATGAATGTGGTTTTCATGACTGCTAACACAACATCCGATTTTGAGGTACAGGGATTGAGGAGTAATTTTTACTTTCAAGTCTTATTATTTAAGAAATATATTTAATAGGGATATACCTGCCACAGAGAGTGATTCCTTTGATGGACAAAGTAAATAGAAAGACTTCTTGAGAGGATTCATCATTCTAGATGCCATACGAACTTTTTTTTTTTTTTTTTTTTTTGCCACAGGGTCACAATCTGTCATCCTGGGTTGAGAGCAGTGTTGTCATTGTAGCTCACTGCAGTTTCAAACTCCTGAGCTCAAATGATCCTCCCATCTCAGCCTCCCAAGAATGCTAGGATTACAGACATAAGCCACCATACCCAGTGGAACATTTATGATTCATGGGAAAAGGTCAAGACAATATCAACATTAACAGGAGTTTGGAAGAAATTAATCTGAATCCTCTTGGATGACTTTGAAGGATTCAAGTCTTTGGTAGAGAAAGTAACTGCTTATGTGGTAGCAATAGCAGGGGAACTGGCATTAGAAGTGGAGCCTGAAAATGTGACTGAGTTTCTGCAATCTCATGATCAAATTTGAAAAGATGAGGAGTTGCTTCTTATGGATGAACAAATAAAGTGGTTTCTTGAGGTGGAATCTATTCCTGGTGAAGATGCTATAAACATTGTTGAAATGATAACAAGTGATTTAGAATGTTAGATAAACTTAGTTATTAGTAATTATAGAATTATAGAATATGGTTGTTAGTAATTATAGAATATTAGATCAAATTAATTGATAGTAATTATAGTGTTTGTTTTACTGATTTAAATGTTCCTGTGTACTCTGAATTACAAGTCTTCCTACAGACATCTTTGTCTGCCTCTTTTACTGTCTGATATTTCCATTAGAAGTTTTCATGAGTATAACATAATCCATGATTGTCCCTTCCAATATAAAAATGAGCCTTTAAGAAAAATATTGGAATGTGTGTATTTCAAGGAAAAAAATGTGTACTGTTGGGTTTTGCTCTAGAGTGACCAGTGACCTAACATTTTTATTAGATGTCATCCAAATTATAGGTATCTGGAGATCTTGTGTCTGTGGTAGCTCATATTTTTCAAAAAATAAAATACCCCAAATTTGTGCTTAAGGAATTCTTCTGCTGGGCTGAAGAATTTGAGGAAGTGGAATTGGAGTTCCAGCGACTCAGTATACAGAATTACATAATTTCTTTTTTATACTCTTTGACTCACTGCTGTTCTCCACTGGACCGTTATGTCCTTTTTGTTCAATTTTATATATCTCTAAATCTGATGCTCCTTGTCAATTCATGTCAGGTCTTTCAGAATTTTTTTTTTAAGTCAGTTTTCAATTATGATGTTTACCTCAAGTATTTTGCCTTTGCAACTAAATGCATTAGAACAATATATCACCTTCATCTTAACAGAATTTCAAGAGGGTGAGGGAAAAGCATGTGTTGTCAATATGCCATAATTAGTTCAATGTTCTTACTATGTAAACATTTAGCACTTATTAGCTCACAATGTATTGTTTTAAAAATCTCATTATTCTTTTCCTTTTCTTCTTAATTATTTTGTTTCAGCATATTACATGGGTACAAATGTTCAGGTTATGTATATTGCCCTTGCCCCTCCCAAGTCAGAGCTTCAAGCATGTCCATCCCCCAGATGGTGCGCACCACATCCATTAGGTGTGGATATACCCATCCCCTTCTGGCCTCCCCCCCACCTGAATGTGATTGCTGTATGTGCACTTAGGTATTGGTCAGTTAAAACCAATTTGATGGTGAGTACATGTGGTGCCTATTTTTCCATTCTTGGGATACTTCACTTGGTAGAATGGGTTATATAGCTCTATACAGGATAATACAAGAAGTGCTATATCACCATTGTTTTTTGTTTTTTTCTAAATAGAACTCCATAGTATACATATAGATTTTATTAATCACTCATGTACTGATGGGCACTTGGGTTGTTTCCACATCTTTGCTCAAGGAGATACAAGTAGATCTACCATTTGATCCAGCAGCCTCATTACCAGGCATCTACCCAAAACTCACTTCTTACAATTTCGATAATAAATGATTCTGTAACATTAATTTTTCAATTATCTTCTTAAGCATTATAATCAGAATTAATTTGTATGTGTCTCATGATGTGTTATCTATCTATGCATATGCATATACACTAAGTGTGTATATGTGTTGGATGTGTATAAACATATGTGTGTGGGATGTGTGTGTGTGAGAGAGTGTTGTGTATTGTGGGTAGGATTGTTTCTTCAAAGCATTCATGATATTCAAGTAGAAAAAAATTAAATATTTAGGAAAATATTTTCCTTTTTTAAGATTAAAGTTACCTTTTCCCTTCAGTAATATTAATAACAATTTTTTAAAAAGACTTATAAGCTTATAGATATTTGCAAATCAAAAAGGTTTCATATGACCAAAGCACATTTCCTGTCAAGTCTCCAAAAGAAGAAACAATCAAACTTCAATGAGTGTAAAACGTTGCTTGCGTTTTCAGTATCAGGTGTTATTGGCCAATTGTATCACTGAAATACATTGATATCAAATATTATTTTCTGTAAGTGCAGTTCCATGTGGAAATGACATGAAAGGAAACACTGTCAAAACCTGTTCTGTAGTAGCAAATAGGTATACTATGACAACTAATCCAAGTGGAACCAATGACTTACATGTTTTGAAACAACATGTAGCAATACATTGCTTATTTGAATTTTTCACTCTTCACCCATCATTCATTAAGAGTTGACTGATGTTTTTATTATAGAATGACTTTTATTCCTTTGGGTAGATGCCTAATAGTGGTTTTGCTGGATCAAATGGTAGTTCTACTTGTAGCTTTTGGAGGTATCTCCAAATTCTTTTCCACAGAGATTGCACCAATTTGCAGTCCCACCAGCAGTGTAAGAGTTATTTTCATGTACTCTGTTATCATTGCTTAAAGAAAGGCTGACCTGTAATTATCATGCATAGGTACCATCTTTTTGTGTTTAATTTTCATTAACATCATTTGATTTGCACTAAAGCATTTTAGAAGACTATCTGCCTCCTGTATTAATGAGAAGCCTGTAGAAGCAGGTTTGGAAAAATCAGGAGCCATGAAAGTTCTAAGAGCCAGAAGTGGAGCCCAAATCATACCTTATAAAGACTCTGGCCAGGGTGTTGTGGCTATCATCACTGCTGCTCAATGCACACCAACACTGGCACTGACACCATGGTCAAGACTGAATAAGGGATGCTGCTACCATAGTATCCTGCAACTTAACCTAGGGTGCCACCACCCATACCACAGAAAGACCTCCCAGCCATTCCCATCTAGCAACATGACAGGCTGAGGATTCAATACCCTGGTAAGGACAATTGATGGGCTAGGTGAGTTCTCTTGCCTACTTTCTAATAGCCAAGGAGCTAGGAAAGGAAATATATGCCTCCCTTCAGCTTTCTTGGGATTTTCCCCAAAGCAGGAAACATAGATGGATACTGGGCAGCTAATCCCAACAGAAATCCACTGCAGGGTACTACTTTGCACTCAGTAAGTGTCTAAAAACTGTTCTTGGGAATGATGTAGATATATGTTTTTGTGCTTTAAAAAAAAATGGATAGGAATTTTGTTGTGGAAAATGTGAGAGAAAGCATGCTAGCTCTCTTTGTTTTTTAATGCCTCAAATGTATTTCTAAATAATGTTGCAAAGAGATGTTGATTGTATGGAAACTTTTTGGAAGAGAAAAAAGGCCAATTTTCACATTCTGAGCAATCTTCATAATTTGCACATTAGGGAGAAAATAAAGGCATAGTAACTGCATTAGAATACGGGCTTTAATGAGCTAATGTATAATAAATTGGCCCCCAGTGGAGCCTGAATAGACAGAATGGAGCAGCTATGGTTCTCCCTGTTCTTTCCCTACTCTTTAGAAGCTTTGAGGCCTAGGGCAGGGTCCTACAGAGAGGACACAAAGGAGCTGTGCTTCACCCGACCTGCCTTAGTAGAGGTTCCAGAAGAAGGAACCTGTTCTCACATGCAAAAAAAGAGGAGTCACATATCCTTTACGGACCTGGAATTCCTGAGCTCACTCACTCATTTACTTTATTCAATTGCATGCACTTAATGTGTTCTCTGCATTGTGTATTGTGTCATAGGCTGGTGAACAACACAAACAGGTCCTTCTTTTCCCTCTGGCCTGTTCTTTTTGGAAATGCCTGGCCCTCCCCCTCCTACGGACACTGATGTGTGTTTCTTTAGAAGAGCACAAGATGCTCCCTAGTGCAATCAGTACAAATGAGGCAGAAGTCTGTGCATTGATAGGACTGGGGTCAGGAGAATGCTCAGTTCAACCCTGAGGAGCTCCTACCCATGACTTAGTTGTCCAAAGGTCTTCTTCTTTCCCCTAGTCAGGTGATAAATTCACACATTAGGTCAGAAAGATAGAAACAACTTTTGGAATTCAAGTTGCTCATATGAACAATCCATTTACCTGTGAGTTTGGGCAGGTTAAAAGTATATGCAGTCCAATCAATCAGAACACTTTTAGTGCTATCCACCAGGAGATACCCTCCAATAAATTGTCCTGTACCCTCTGTGTATGCGGATGACCCTAGATTAAAGTGACTCTCACAGGATGAGATGAAGGTATTGTGAAGCATCAATAGTTTCTTTCTTCACCAGAATCTTTCTTATTAAAGAATTATCATCTTTGAATGACATTTCATAAATGTCCTTAAGGGCTTTGTGCTATGCCAGACACTAATCAAAATATATTAGTCACTGAATTGCAGAACTCACTTTCAAAGTAGTTTACAATGACCTGGATTTACTATAGGTAAGGGCAAGGGAACAAAACACAAACACTAATCTACAAAATAATGCAAAACTAAGCTAAAATAAACTAATAATAATGATAGTATCAATTGCTAACATTTACTTAGTGCTTCCTACAGTCCAACATTATTCTAAGCTCTTGTGTTATATCATTTTATCTTCACTACAACACAATGAGAAATAGAATGAAAGTATTCTATGCTTTGTATTCCATTTGTTAGGGCTAGAAGGTTGGGACCATGTTAATTCTCCATTTAACCACAGATTTGGTAGAAACAGTGGTATTTTAGCCAGCTTGGTAGGCACAGAGGGGGATGGTGCCCCAGGCAAAGGGATGTGGGAAGCAGGAGAGTCAGAAACTGTGACCCATGATTTGTCTTTGGAAAAAAAAAGCGAAGTGCTGTAAGATAAAAACTAGGCCATACAGGGAACTCAAGTATGGTCTGAGATAAAAGTAAGAAGGAAGTTTCCATGGAGAAAGTGACAGGGATTCATTGTCTGGACAGAATCAGGAGACCAGCAAGGTATTAACAAAAATGTGGCTGGGGAGGCTGCTGGCAAGGCGTAAACTCCAGGGGCAAGGGGTTGAGGCCAGGTGGGGGAATCGGAGCCTAGGCATGGATGTAACTCTGTGATCTGATGGAAAAATAGACACAGTGGTGTTAGATACAACCAGCACCTAACGTGACAGATTAGATGTGGGTAGGAAAGAAATAAATAAAGATGGCTCCAACCCAGGACCAGAAAGAGTGATTGTGGTGTCCGCGCAACATGTCTACAGAGCTGTCTTTTCTCTGTCCTCTCCTCCTGATCCTATACCAACAGCAACCACTAACATTTTCAAAATGTCCTAGCACCCTCTTCTATACAGGCTGATCTTGCTTTTGCTAGCATTTCTCAGCTGTCAGAGTTGCACTGGCAGCTGCCAGTCCTTGCCCATTATTATTCACTTCAAACCCTGGTCTCCAGCGCAAAGTTTGCACAACCAGATTCTTCCCTCCACAGAAAGACGCAGACCTGGAGGCTCAGAGTGGCTCAGATGGCTGCAGAGTTCACTGTCAGAGGAATTCGCAGCCCAAGCAGCCAAACACAACTCAGCAGTGTCTGGAGAATCAGACAGCCCAGCTGGAAGGAAGAGAGAAGCAGGAGGCCAAGAGGCTTGGGGTGGGCTGGGTAACAGTCCCCAAAGGTATCCATGCTAGAATCACTGATATTTGCGGCGCTTACCTTCTATGGCAAAAAGGACTTTGGAGATGTGATTAAACCAAGCAACTGGAGATGAGAGATTATCCTGGATTATCTGGTGGGCTCTAAAGGTAATCATGGCACCTTCATACGAGAGAGGAAGAGAGAGATTTGAGTACAGAAGAAGAGAAGGCAAGGTGACGACAGAAACACAAACTGGGGTGATGATATCGCAAGCCAAGAAATGATGTAGCCATCAGCGCTGGAAGAGGCAGGACCAGATTCTTCTCTGGAGCCCCAGAAGGAACTCACGGACACTTTGATTGTAGCCCCCAACACTTATTTAGGACTTCTGGCCTCCAGAACTCTAAGACCATGAATTTCTGTTGTTCTGTGATTTGTGACAGCAGCCATAGAAAACTAATACTAGTCTCTTCCCTCAACTGGCCTAGAGAGACAGACCCGATTATTAAAGAAGAAGATACTCCTCAGCTTTCCAGCATTGATCCACAGGAGAGACATCTTTCATGTTTTCCTGAAGAACTCAAAGTAGTACCTATATTTACCTGTTTTTGACAGGGCGCTGAACAATCTGAATCTGCTTCCCTTACACCCATTCCTAGTCTCCAACCCCAAGTACTCAACTGCTTTGCTACTTTGCTCACCTGCTCACATGGGAACCCCAGCAAGAACAGTCCTGTCCCCTGGTCTTCATTCTTAACATGCCAATCATCCTTTGAGACAGCAGGAAACCTACTTCCTTTCTAATCCTTCCTTATATCTATTAATACAAAACATGTTGCTCTCTCCTTTGCATCCCATGGCTAGAGAACATTGAGCACAAACCACATCTTATTCCTTATTTACACACCAGATGGTGAGCTCCCACCATCTTCCTTCTCAGCAAAACACCTGCTATATGTTGGGCATTAAACGGAAGGTCGTACCCGATGCAGGAGGGAATGAAGACATGAGGCTTTCTTCTCTCCCCCATGCTCATATTCTAAGCTTTGCTTTTATTTCCTATCTTCCCCATTTTGAAAACTGATGCCCTATGGACATCTTTAAGTTAAATGGAAGCTATTTTCTTAAATTAGTTAGAAAATTCACACTACATAAAAAAAAAGGAGTAACTGCAATGGCAGCATGTTATGTCAAAGGAAAAGAATTGGCAATCCTGTGCTCGTGAAAACTTCCTCTAAGGTTGAGTTTTGTTCCATAGGAAATTTGATCCTTCTGATCAAAACGATCCCAATGTATTGTTTCCCTCTACTCTTTGGTAGTTCTGTTTTAGACTGACATATGGATCTACGTATTAATAAGTAAATATGTAAATACTTAGCTACACATGCTGTGCATTAGATCTGCATCCTATATGTAATATGGAAGGTCACATGACTGTATGTGTTGTGTATGTGTGATGTGTTTATATATCAAGATTCAATGGGAAGGAAGAAAGGAAGGAAGCATGGGTTTAATTTAACACTTTTCCATTTTTTTGTTGTTGTTGTTGCATGACCTTAGACAAATTCTTCAAAATAAGGCTCAATTTCTGCAACTGTGAAATGGGGATAAATAGCTACATCTTAAGGCTGTTGTGAAAACTATCCAGCATATGTAATAAAGTTGAGCACTTACTGAGTATTCAGTAAATAATATCTATTGTTAATATCCTCCCTTAAATGTCCCCTAGTTTATTCAAAATTATGTTCCTATCATAACACTCAATGCAAACGTGCCATTGTGAATAAGTCCTTAAGTAGTTGACTCAACGGGACACCCACCCACTGAGATTCAGCCCCTTATTTCAACTGTTCTTTAGCTCATTTAGATCTACTCTTTCCCATAATCATTCTGATTATTAATAGCTTATTTGCATCATACTATAAGTAACCAAAAGTGACTAATATTTTAGACCTTACCCTCTAGGAATTTAAATTTGGGAAAAGCACAGTCATGGGACTGACTACTGGGGTCAGAAAAGTAGGGCTTATCAAAAACTATAGGATCAACGTGGGTGAACATAAAAAACAAAACCCCACGATGGAGCCAAGATTCACAAATGAGCCACTGCCTTCTGTCTTCTTCCCTAGCTCCCCGCCTGCTAACAAAACTGTGCTGGTGCAGGGCCTAGATCTTTCCATTGTAGAATCTGGAGAGCAGATTGAGGACACAGAGCAGGAGATTGAGAAGGAAACTGCAAGAGCAGTCAGAGGGTTCACAACATACGTAATAAAGGGCTCAGGCAGGCTGGGGACAGAGGGAAGGAAACCTCGAGAGGCTGAGCCTTGAGGGAAGGTTTGGTGTTATGGGAAAGGCTTCAGGGTCTGGAAGAATTGACAAGGTGAGGCTGATGTGGTTTTGGATCCCCTTCAAGTATAAAAGATGCAGGTAAGAAAAAGAAAAGGATTTCATTTTTACGTATATTTTGACGCCTAACTGAACTTCTCCAACTTGACCTCCTTAAGAAAACAGAAGCCCCTGGTTTATTGGGGTTACAGAAAAAAACAGAAAATGCATTTGCACTACCTCTGTGTAAACAGAATGGTTTAAGAATCTTTCACCCCACAACATGCCAGCAGCCAGCACCTGGAGAGCACATCTCTTTCAAGGTCAAAATCTTGACCTGGTACTCCCCAAATGGTATCGTCCCAGGTTCCTGATTTGATGGTGCAGTCCCAGGTTCTTGATCCCAGCCTTGTGTCCTAATTTCAGCCATTGAAGTCCACAGCATTCGAATCTGACTCTCTGCTGCTTTCCAAACTTGGCCTCTAGCTTCCTTTCCTCTCTGACTGTCTGTCACCCTTGCACTTTCAGCCACTCAGGATTGAGCTAGATGAGGTCCTGGGATTCTTCCCCAGACAGAGCTCACCTCAGCCCAGAGGAGATTTAATACCAAGAAGCAGTTCAGATAATGTGGATGTTTTGATTAATCAAGTATGGTCTCGTGGAGGGGAGAGAATCTCATAAACTCTTCGAATGAGAGCTTGGGAATTTGAAAGAGAGATTAGGACACAATGTTAAGATAGTTTTTGTTCATCTGGTTTGGACTTTTCATGAGAGCTTAGAAGTTAGAATGGATTGAGAATGGGACTCTGTGAAAACTTGCTTTATAATGACAGCAAAGGCCAGTAGGGCAAAAACACTAAGAATTCACATTCTGGTCTCTTCGGAAATGGTACTTTTCCTCGATTGACTTGCATTCCACTCCTTTTTGGAAACTTTGCTCCCTGGCTAAGAGAGCAGTAGGTGAGGCCCATTTTCCTCCACTATCAAAAGTGGCAAGTGATTAATGCAGCCAAGAGCTGGATTGTCTCTGGGTCTGGCAGAAAGAGATAGCAGGCTGGCGAAAGTGCAGCAGCTGTCTCCATTTTTCTACAGAACTCTCATTGGAACAATTTTTTCCCTTTCTTTTTATTTAAAATTTTTGCCAAAACACTGCCACTCTGCCTGCCCATCCTTTAGCCAGGCATTCTGTGTGGGAGTGATTGAAGTGGGCAATTAGATTCTCCTCTTAGCTCCTCTTCATTTTCCTTTCGTGGACATTTATTTCTTCATGGTGCAGCAAAATCATTTTTCAACAGGAGGGAAAAACTCATTTAATTTTATCCTATTCGGATTCAGGATAGATCGTGGAGAGAGATGCGTATGTTTCCTGATACCCTGATTATTTTTGAGAGGAAGAGAGAAGGAGGATTTTGATGAGCTGGCATAAGACAGAAAAACATGAATATTCCCTTCATCTTTAGTCCATTCTATAGGGCTGCTGGCCCAGGTACTTCACGAGTTAGACAGAAAGATGTTCAAAAATCACATGTTTTCAAATATCCTAATTATACAGGGTTTCTACATTGAACTTTCAGCTGAATGTAAATGCCCATCGAAGTATTTATCCATTCATCCTTAACTTTGTCAATAATTATGCCAAAATGTAGATTAAGTCTCCACCCCAATCACAGGTGCATAAGTGCTAAGTCAATGTTCTCCCTTCAAGCTCTCCATTTTATCATTCCTCTACTTACCCCATCCACCAGGAACTCACACCTCTTAACTCCTGGAACTCCCAATGCAAATGGCGCTCCTGAGTGGATACTTCCAAAGGCTGCCCAGAATAACGAAGGAGAGAATTGGAACTTGCTCACACCAACCCCTAAAGCCTCTGACTTCCGCAATCACATTCACAGATTTCAAAAGCTTTCCTGCTGAGACCACAGCATATGTCATGAATTTGCTATGGCTTTGTTGCCCTTCATTTCCAAAATTTCCTTGGAGCACCAGCAAATGAAACCTAAATTTAAATCAAATAAGCTAAACAGATATTTTCCATCTTAAATTCCCAGGGCCGACTTAATGAGATTGTAGAGGAGAGGAGAGGCTCGTTGCTTAGTGGTTGGTCCTCCCTTTGCAGAGTTGACTGACCATGCCATCCTGCATTTCAGAAGAGAATCACATGAAGAAAAGATGATTTGGCTAAGTCTCTGTATCACCATTTCAGCACCAGATGCTACTTGTATGTTCACACTGTGTAAATGTCTATGTCCCTGTACTCAGTACTCTCCCGTGGCCCCTTGGGGGCACCTGGTAGAAGGTCATTACTGCAGCCTACAGAAGGCAGTGCTCAGTCACAGGAACATGTCCTTCAGGTCCTCTGAGGCTGGCAGAAAGTACTGCTTATGGAATGCTAAAAATATATATGAATAAGAAATTTCACTTTCTTCCTGGGAAGTCATCATTTTACAAATAAAATTACACAAAGACTGTTGATGGGGTGAATTTCTAACCTCAGTTCAACTCCCTCTTGCTATTACTGTAGCCTGGGCTACCCCATCTGCTAAAATCAGTCATTTTGCATTTAGAAATGTAAACCAATTTAAATATAAGCCCAAACTAAAGAATTATTAGGGTCCATCGGCTGCCAAAATTATTCTGAAGGATAAATAGGGCCCAACACAATGCTTTGCCTGCAAGACTTTTGATAAATTTGGATTGAATCAGCAAATATTTTAAAATAAATGAATATTAATGATTTTTGCACCCATCCGTGGTTTGGGTTATCTGTCACATTAGATTATTCTCACCATTTCTCCCTTCCATTGGTTAGGTCATTGGAAACATACAGTAATCTGTATGTTTCCAATGAGCACACAAAATGGGAATCAGAATGTCAGGAGGGAACATGCATTTTCTGCTTCACAAAATCTGTGTGTTATCTCATTAGGCTCTCTGTTTTTTTTATTCACATTCAACATTAGATAACCCTGGAGGACAATCGACCATAATATTCAGGATGTCCTGTACTTTTTAGACGTTTTAATACAGAAACAGAAAGGAAGGAAGGGAGTAACTTTCATTAAATGCCTCTAATGTGTCTTTGCTTTCACATATATTATCTCATTTATGACTGTATCCAACCTTGGGAAGTATTTAGCATTATTTTCATCTTAAAAATAAACCGAGACTCAGAAAAGTTAAGTAAGTAGAGTAATCATTCTTAAAAATAGCCCAGGAAAGGACAAAGCTGGCAACGGTCAGTGTTTGTGAAAACTGTGTGCATACAGGCCACACGAGCCCACCCGAGGTCCTTGTAATATTGCTTTATTCCATATGGTCAGGCACGACTCTCAGTGCTTTCAGTGGATTTGCTGAAGAGGTAGATACTGTGTTGTTCCCACTTTACATGAAAGGAAATGCAGAAACAGAGAAGTTAAGAAACTTGTCCTAGGCCGGGTGCGGTGGCTCACGCCTGTAATCCTAGCACTCTGGGAGGCGGAGGCGGGAGGATCACTCAAGGTCAGCAGTTCGAGATCAGCCTGAACAAGAGCGAGACCCCGTCTCTACTAAAAATAGGAAGAAATTAATTGGCCAACTAAAAATATATAGAAAAATGACCCGGGCATGGTGGCGCATGCCTGTAGTCTCAGCTACTCAGGCGGCTGAGGCAAAAGGATTGCTTGAGCTCAGGAGTTTGAGGTTGCTGTGAGCTAGGTTGATGCCACGGCACTCTAGCCTGGGCAACAGAGCGAGACTCTGTCTCAAAAAAAAAAAAATTTGTCCTAAATCACGTGACTAGTAGGTGGTAGATCCAGGGTTCAAACCCAGGCAGTCTAGCTCCAGAGCATGTGTTCTTAAATATTATGTTTTTGAGCTCCCCAAAAGGACACGATGATACTATAGAGAAATGACTGTCTGTACAGCTGTAACTTGCAGCAAACCATCAGAAATAAGCCTGATCCAGTTTTACGGACTCGATTGATTCTGATTCTGTGTACCAGTCAATATTTTTGGGATAATGGGCCTTTTCATATCAGTTGATCAATCAATCAATCGGTTGATAGGTAGATAGAAAGATTCAAGGCGTCTAAAGACCAGTGATGTCCCATAATACTTTCTACAAAGATGGAAATGTTCTAGATTTGCTGCACTTGTCCACTGTGGTGGCTCCCGGCCACATGTGCCTGCTGAGCACTTGAAATATGGCTGGTGTGACTGAGTAGCTGAATTTCTAACTTCATTTAATTTTAATTAATTTAAATTTAAATAGCCACATGTGGCTAGTAGCCATATTGATCAAAGACAGCAGCTGTAGAGACTCTACTGAAATAACAATGGCTGTGGTAAGAGCTAATATCTATTGAGATCATTCAACTTCAAAGCAACTCTATATAGTAAGTACTATAATTATCATTATTTTACAGATTCAGAAAACTTATTGTACAGAGCGCTGTAGTTTAGATGTTTGAACCCTCCAAGTCTCATATTAAAATTTGATCCCCAATGTTGGAGGTGGAGCCTCATGGGAGGTGTTTGGGTCACAGGGGCAGATCCCTCATGAATAAATTAATGCCCTTCCTGGTGGGGGCATTAAGCTCACTCTATTAGTTCACAGATCTCACTCTATTAGTTCCTACGAGAGCTAGTTGTTAAAAAGAGCCTAGTACCTCCCTCATCTTTCTCTCTTGCCATGTGGTCTCTACACAAGCCAGCTTCCCTTCACCTTCTGCCACGAGTGGAAGCACCCAGAGGCCCTCAGCAGAAGTGGATGCTGGCAACATGCTTTTTGAATAGTCTGCATAACCTAATCTGAATAAACCGCTACATCCCCCAGCCTCAGGTATTCCTCTGTAGCAATACAAATGGAATTAGACACAGACTATGGTTGAATTGCCCAATACCACACAGCAAAAAAGGTGGAACAGGTGTGGATAGAAATTAGGGGCTGGAAAAATTGATCTAAAAAAAAAGAAGCAGCAAAGATTCTTTGGCCATGAAAGTAATTTCAAAGGATTGAGGCTGTGTCTGATTTTGCTCACTATTTTATCCCCAGAGTCTAGCTCTTAGTAAGTAGTAAATGCTTGATAAAAACTTGTTGAATGAAAGTAAATAAATACGTAGTGATAGTCTTGTTCTTGTTCTGTTATACAGAGAATTGTAGGCAATTGTCCTTCACCTTTGCTAAGAACAGCCTGGAAGATCTGGGGGATGAAAAAACTTCTTGACACTGAAATGTGTTTCTGGAGGATATTAAAATCTATATTCTGAAAGCATGTAAAAATAAGATTTCTCCTGATCAAAATGCAATGAATTTGATATGCTCCCACCTACAGAATAAGGGATTGATTAAGTTCATCCCTCATTCATTTGAGATGATCATTCATTTTTAAATGTAAAGAAATAGCAAGCATTTCCTGAACAAAAGCAATTTCTAAAAAGAAATTCTTGCCAAACATATTTCAATCAGAGAATGAGTCAGAAAGAGGGCACATTTCCCCCCTAATTACAGATCTGTTGATTAAGAAGGTTATAGCACATCAGTTTGGGGTTATTTAAAACTGTAAATTTTATGATTCTTTTCATTTCATTTATAAAGCTGTTTAGACTAAAAACATCAGTGGTCTCCATCTAGTTTTAATGAGAGCTTTCTGCATGCTTTGTGATCCTCAAAAATAATTACATGGTCATTTACTAATACTGACCTAAAAAGCTTAATGGACATTTTAAAGGAAATGGGAATATTAATGGAAGTGCTATCAAAGCTAGCATCCTCTAAGTGAGCGTGTTGCTGCCTGCAA
Organism: Lepilemur ruficaudatus; assembly: GCA_963574885.1. Classification (NCBI taxonomy): domain Eukaryota; kingdom Metazoa; phylum Chordata; class Mammalia; order Primates; family Lepilemuridae; genus Lepilemur; species Lepilemur ruficaudatus. The sequence goes on from CAUYRT010075834.1 coordinate 16,342, forward strand.
CCTTCACTGAGTGAGGACCATGCATAGGATGCTAAGGAGTCAGAGTGGGGCACTTAGTCCAGCCAGGGAATCCAATTCAAGGAGGTTTTCTGGAATCTCAGAAGGTAAGATAGAGTTAGGTAAAGAAAGGTGGAAAGCAAAAAGCATGAACACAGGCAGAGTTGTAAGATAGGTTTCTGCCCCTTGTTGAGTTTGACCAGAGATAATGTGTGGGCGTTGAGGCTGGGACGAGTCATGAAAAGCATTGTAAATATTTAGTCTGCAGGCAACGGAGAGACACTGAAGAGCCCTAAGAAGAAACTAATAGATCCAGATGCTTCTGGCTGCAGCATGGAAGAGAGATTTAAAGTAAGACTGAAGACAGTCAAAGAGTATTGCAGATCCTACAGAAATAAGCAGACCAATACCCCAAATCCATATGTATAAACATGTTCACATCAGCATTGCTTCCAGTAACACAAACCTGAAACCTAAATGAATGTTCATGTTTTTTTAATTTTTGCATGTCAAAAACTGACTTTGCACTTTCAAAATTTTATGTCAAAATGTGATTTTATATTTTCAAAATATGACTTAAACAGAGAGCTCCATGTGCTGAGACTACATTTTTAGGGAGTGTTATCTACTCTTCCTTTGGAACAGATGATTTGTGATTATAATCACGCAACAAGGACCAAATTTACAATGCCCTGGATGCTGGATATGAAAGGCGGCACGGTCGGGTTGATAGGGAGATGGACAATCCGGCAGGCACCTCACAAAGCCTGGGGCAGTTCGCAGGACGAAGCTTTCAGTGTAGAGACCCTAGCATCCTGTGGTTCTCCTTAGTCATAGAACTGTAACTATTTTTTTCCATGAGCATTATAAAATTTGCTTTCTTAAAGTCTGGGGATGTGTCTGATTACGTCTAACATTCCCTCATCATAATGATCCCTCAGTGATATGGTCACTTTCTCCTAAATGTCAGTAATTTCATATGTGGTCAGAAGTCAGTTCAATTTAGGTGGTTGGAATTAATTCCCAACTCAAAGTTGTACTGTTTTCTCTACATACATAGAGATAAGTTTTTCAGACAAAAAAAATTTAAATATTTAATAGCATTCTGGAGATTGAGACTATTTTATTAATTTTGTATCTCTGGTATCTCTGGTGTTAATTTTGTACCTCTGGTATCTCTTTTTCTCCATCTATTCGGATGATCATATGATCTTTATTTTTGCTTCTGTTTATGTGGTGGATCACATTTATTGATTTACATATGTTGAACCATACTTGCATCTGTGGGATGAAGCTCACTTGGCCATGGTGGATTATTTTTTTGATGTGCTGTTGAATTCGGTTTGCTAAGTATTTTACTGAAGATTTTTGCATCTATATTCATAAGGGATATTTTTTGTTGTGTCCTTTCCTGGCTTTGGTATCAAGGTGATACTGGCTTCATAAAATGCGTTGGGGAGGATTCCCTCTTTCTTAATGTTTTGGTTTTTTTTTTTTTTCATACATTTACCACTAATAGAATTGAGATTTGTAGTTTCTCTTGCTTAACATTTTCTTCTCTCTCCTTATTTTTAAGCTCCTGCTATATGTACAGCACTGAAGATGCAGAGATTAATAAACTATGGTCTTTGTTCTCAAGAAATTAAGTCAGCTACTCTCCTGAACATTTTCTTCCCAGTGTTCACATGATGCTATCTGCCCCTTATAATTTTGTTACCATAAACCACACACCCAAGGACCAAATTCTTTTATTTTCCCACTTATATCCTGCCATCAATTAGTTCCCTTATCTTTCTACCTACCTTTTAAAGTCATGAGTTTGGAAAAAGAAGTAACATATGCTATGCTTCTAAGTCCATCACCTTCCTACTTAGATCTTCCAAGTCACTATAAGTATGCCCCAAGTTCCTTTTTGCAGCAATATTTATTCCCCAGTAAGTGTATAGAAAACAAATGGGTTGTGTGGTTAAAACGGGAGGGATATTGGGTTTTGTCAGGCTCCCTTCTATTTTCATGCTTTGAAACTCCATACGCTCTTGGTGGGGTGTCATCCACTATCATCCATCACTGAGGAAAACAGTGGGGTTGGGGGAGTCACTTCCCCAACAGAATCCCCACAGGATTCTGCTTACTCACTAATGCTTGGACGTGATTCCTCATGTATCTAGAAAAATAGCACACTGTTTTCTCTTCAAGCAAAGCATTATGTGGTGCTAGACTCGTGATAATTTTCTTCCTCATCTTTATTCTCAGTGTCACATTCATTCACTCCTATACCTCTTAACACAGTATTGATTTTCTCAGTACTTCCTCTTGCCTCTTTAGAGTATATTTATATTTTTAGCATGCTTCTTGAATTATTTTCTTTTTTCCTCTTCTCCAGGGATTTTTTTCATTCTCCTTAGTAAGCTGGAACACAGAGGTACATTCTTGACATCCTTTAACCTTCCTCTAAGAGAAAGATTAGTATGCATTTAGAGCACACATAATTGATGACTATCTGAGCAGAGAAGACAAACATAGCACGTATTCTACAGGTCACTGGAACAGGACTCTTAGTTCCCACACTTCCTGGATTCACTGGCTGAAACGTAATCAGCAGAAGCTGACTTTCAAGGCTCTCACATAAAGAGATCTCAGAATTCCCATGTCAAGACATAAACACATCTACTTAGCACAATACACATGCAGGGGAATTTTCAAGTAGACACTGTCATGTTCTGTTATATAGAATGACCCTATCTGAGAAAATATTGCAAAATAATGTTAGGACTTGATTAGATAGATAGATTTATAACCTCAAAAGTTTACCTGCATAACTATGGAACTTTTATCATTACAGTATTCTTTTCTTGGCAAAAGGAGATAATTATTAAATATTTATACTTCCCTTTGCACTAATGTCCAGATTCCTTGTGCTTCAAACACTTCTCTTCTAGGGCCATAGATTACTTAACTTCTTTTGGTCACAACTACATTCTAACTCCTTCAGTTCTCAGCAAACCTCTCAGCTCCCACCTCCTCACTTTTCCAAACTCAGCTATTGCACTCATGTCTACCCAAATTATGTTCTTAACAAATTCCAGAGGCTCCCATATTCCCTGATGATTTTATGCACTGGGAAGCATGTTCAGAGCAATTGTACATTTGGCAATCAGTCAGGATTGGACTCAAAGTATTTGAGCTTCCTCTACTTTTCATTCTTGAATGTCTTTAATGTGTGAAGCTCATTATGTGAGCCTTCTTCTAATGATTTTTCTTTGCTTATTTTGTGTCCTCTTTTTGAATATGGAAACTTATACATTATAATTTCTTAGAGAATAGGGATAACACCCTCAAATCCTCTTTACTAGTATCTGATGAGACCCACACAAAATAAACTGTTGACAATAATGGTGCCTTCTGTGTGCCAGAGTTGGATGGCTGACACATGCTCAAACAGACAACTATCCCTTGTGTTTACATTATAGCTACTATTTGATGACCATTTCTTTACAAATTATATTTCATTCTTTCAACCATACAGTTTTAAATCATTCTACACAGTTGTGTATAGGTGTCATTTAAACTAAATCTAATGTCTACAAATGTTTTTATTACTTATTTAGTGTTCACAGTATCCCCAACACTAGATTTGAAAAATGAGATGTATATTGAAGATTAAGCAAGGACCTTACATTAGAAGACTTTATCTTGAGCTCCAAATCCACTGGGAATCTTTCTCATGTCTTCCAAGTACCTCAAATTGAATATGGCCATAAAATACACATGCCTTGTCAGCGTGATTTCCTTTGGGCATATATTACCCTCTCTCTTTTTTTCAGGCCTTCTAGGGAGCTCTTACTTCTTCCTCAAAGTACTGTTCAGAATTCATTTCTGTCCTGGTTCTTAGATCGATGGATTGTAACTATTTATATACTAAATTCTCTGTCCCCTTTTTTCTGTGTTGTTTTTGAATGCAGAAAACTGCCAATGTGGCCCATCCATTCATTTGTTCAGATAATATTTCTTTAGTAGTTACCTAGGAGCCAAACACTATGTCCTATGGAAGGGATTTAACAGTGAGCAAGAAAGTCACAGGACCTCCCGAAAGGAGGTTACAGTGTAGTGTGTGTGGGGGGGGGTGAGTATTAATTAACAAACAAGAAATAATAGCAAAGTGCACCACATCTTCAAAACCTGGCAAACATAAGCTCTCAAAAAGTGTTGCTAAAATGTGTTATTTTTTCTAAAGTCAATAAGCTCTCAAAAACATAAGGCAGAAAATACTATATAAGTCAATAGTCACATAAAGAAACATTTTATTATAGGGCCTGATTTGTATAAAGTTGTAAGAAAGTGATGATGGATTCTTGACACATATCTCACTTGGTATCAGGCAGAGCAAGGTAGATAATCAACAGTCAAATGCTTCATTCATTTTTTTTTGTTGCCCAGGCAATGATATTTTCCACACCAAACTTTAGAAATTGAAATATGCTGAACTGGCTTTAACTTAAAGAAGACAAAACTCCAGCCAGAGGAAAAGAAAGACTCCCAGCCAAAAACAAAAACACTTTAATTAGTCGTTTCATTTCAAGATGTTGAACCAGCTCCAGCCCAGGGAAACCAAGGCCTTCAGAGTCAGAACAGCTTAAAGAAGAGAAAAAAGATATTTCATTTATTTAGGAGTTTGATCTCAATCCAATTTGGAAAAGAAAACCTAAAACCTTTTAGAATAATAAATCTGGTGATAATGGAAGGTTGTTTTCCTTCATATAAGAAGATTTAGGCTCTGCATCAAATCTATTTTAAAATTTTTAAATTTTATAACTAGGGCAGGTGTTTGAACAGTTACTTTAAATGGTTTAGTTAATACTCAGCATTGCTTTCTGTGAAATATTCTGTTTAAAGTAAGCTGTTTGCAAACTCATTACTAAACGCTTGATTTCAGAAATCTCCTTGCAGACAAATGACTTTCTGCTGGCAGGTAGTTCTGAAGTAGAAAATATATCTGAGAAAGTTTAGAATAAGTTATCATATTTTAAAAATAGCAAATATATGACTTAAAGGGAAACTTTCAGTTCTTAGATTGTAAGTACATTGACATTAATCTGAATAGGAATTTAGAAGGAAAGTGTGTAAACATGGTTTCCTCCCACCTGTCAAACCCAAGAGAGTCTTACCTTTAAAATGAAAAGACGATGGTAAACTATTGATCTTTTTATACTTGAACTTGCAGAAGAAAAAAATAAAAAAGAAATAATAGGATAAGCCTATTTACAGAAGATGTTTCAGATTACTTAAAAACCTAAAAATAATCTATCAAGAAATTCAGACCCTTATAATTATTCCATCTACATACAGCAAGTGTCATATTTTAATCCAAGTGTGTTCTTCTATTGTCTACACTATTCATTATCTGATTAATTTATATCAAAGGAAATCATGTCAAATATTTCATTCATATTGTCTCTCTTTGCATAGCCAACAAGATTTTCCATGCCAAAATGTGTACTCCGGGGAGTAAAAGAGCCTTTTCATATGAGATTTTCATCTTTCTCCGCACACTTCTGACCATGCTCCAAATTCTTGCAGTCCTCCAAATATGCTGAGTGTTTTGATGCCTGTCTACGTTGGCACTTGTTGTCCCATCTATCTGGCCAATCCTGACTCTTCTTTCAAGCCTTCGATTGCCCTTCCTCTGGAAAATTTTCCTAACATTTTTTTTCTTCCTCTGTGTTCTCATAGGAGCTTATGGAAACTTGTGTGCTAACTCACTGTGATCAATCAGTTTACATGTCCACCTCCTTCAGTAGAGTCTAAAGAGCAAATGCTGTGTTCCATACATCTTTGTATCTCCAGAACCTTGTGGAGTCTTATAACTAAGTACATGTTTAATAAATTGACAAGAGAAATAAAGGTGGAGTTGGAAACCTCAGATCTTGAGCAATGTTTTTACCTTATAAGCAAATCCATTGAAGTTGTCAACCACAGATCATTTCTATATTAAAGAAACCTCTCTAGATGTTTTGCAACACAAAATAAAAAGGCATATTTGAGCACTCTCAAGTTCATTCTCACACCTCCATTCAGCATACAGGACAGGTAGTACAACAAATAGTCAAGAGAAGGCCAACTTAGACTCTTCTGAGGTAGAAATTACTTCAAGCAAACATAGATCTATTAATTTTCAGATTTTAAAAAATAAACTATTTTCATCCTTTCACCAATTAGGAAAATACTTTTCAGAACATTAAATGCCTTTTTAAAATTTTTACCACCATGAAGAAAAAATCTCCAAAGACACAGAAGAACATAATTTATATCACATAAACACATCAGAGAGTAAAATAAAATGATGCCATGATGGGAAGTAAGATATATATACACATATTATCATTTTTCTATCACATAAAAATTCATAATAGCCACTCCAATTTTCTAAAGCTGCATTTTGCTATCTGTATCAGTATGGTTCTATAAAATACAAAAACATCTGTATTAGCACTGTGGGTTTTTTCAAAGCATGTTCTCAAATCATAAAAACCACTTTATTCAAAAAAAGCAATTCCAGGGGAGGAATTACATGGAAATGTGGAAACAGAGCTGTGAAGCGCTGCACTTCGCTTTTCCTCTCGAGTCCCACAGTGTGATCACGATAGGGACAGGGAAGCATCCCATCTGGTTGTCCCTCCTGTGAGAGCAGTCCCATAGCTAAGCATCTGGTACATCATGGTTAGTCTCCTACCCCGATGCTGTTCAGCACCCATCAGTCTGCTTTAACCACCAGCCCCGCGGCCTCCTCCACAGGTGACAACCAACACATCTACTCCTGTCCTCCCCTCTGCACCCCCAGTCCACCATGCCCCCAGCATCTCATGCACGGACTCCACTAGTGCCTACTTCCTAGACTCCCCACGTCCTTAATCTATTCTCTCCTCTGCAGCAAGAGTGGCCATTTAACAACAAAAATCTGACCACATCCTTGCTTAAAACTTTTAGTGACATACCCAGCCTCTTTACATTTAAAAAACAGAGATACAGTTGATTCTTGTTATTCACAGTAGTCACGTTCTATAAAGTCTCTAAGAATGCTGAGTGCATGAACTCTGAGCCATTGCTCCTAAGGGAAATACAAGGTTATGTTCCCACAAGCTTCTGGTCACACATTTTCATCAACCAATCAATACAGAACCTTGATTTATGCATGTTTAAGACACTTTATGTAGTAGATATTGCTGATTCATTAATATTGAACTGACAGCCCACTGCACTCTAACTCATGGCCGACGAAGCTCGTCTAACACACATATTTTCTCCATGAGGCACAGCCCAGGCTTCTCGGGCTCAGGAAGCCCAGACTGCACTTCAGCACCTTGTTTGGGGGTCATTTTCAACAGCAAAATCACCAATAGAGAGCATGCAAGTGCAAAAAACATGGCACTGACTAGACTGTGAAAAGGACGCTTGTCTACAGTATGAGAACTAAAACAAAAAGACAGTGTTACCTTCTTTGACTCCAGCTGGAAAGGTGCACCTCAGGTGACTCAGATCTTTTACCACACTGCGCATGTCCACAAATGACTGCAGAAGTTCTGTGGATATTGATTTGGTGGTTACAAATGAATTTTAGTAAGTAGGGGAATTTACAAATGCAGAATCCACAAATAATGAGAACGAACTGTATTTGTTAAAAGCCTGCGTGAAGCATGTATGTGGGTTGCATACCTGTGTGCTGGAAGACTGGGAGTGTACAATAGTATCTCGGCTTATCCTATGCAGCCCACAACACTCTATAGAAGTGTAACCAATATTAAACATTACCATATCCAATTGGAGAGGATTAAGCCTTCTAAGTCTATTTTATTCAACTGAGCTAGGTACTTAAAACAAGACTCTAGTGCATCCAGTTAGGAGAAAATATTATAACACTGTATTCATAAGAAGAATATGTAAGATATGAAAGTATGCCAGCAGATCATTAATTATATACATCTTTGTTGTAAGCACTTCCATGCTTTCTCATTACAGGATATTTATTTATTTAGAAAACAAATAAATGTGTGATTCCTGGACAGTTACAAAACAACAAAACCAACTCTGAATCCATTTTGTAAATAAATAATCATGCCAATGTATCATATGCAAATAAATCTTAAGCCCAAAAGACATTTTAATACCCTGGTTACTCTTTAAGTAAACCCATGTGAGAATTTCAGTACCTAAAGTGAAAATGGCGAGTTCTGGGCTTTTCGCCAATTTCATTTGGGGTGTGAAATTTCTGACTTACATGTTGAAATTCTTGGAATCTTAACAACAAATTTTATATATATATATATATGTGTGTGTATATATATATATATATAAAATTAGGAATGGTTCTCCCACCCAAAGAATAACCTACTTCCCTTTACCTAGCAGTTACAGGGGAGCAAGAGGGACAGGCATGAGAAGGACCTTGGGGGAGTCGGGACCTCAGCCCATGTGCAGCCCGGCAGCCCTGTCCTCAGGGCTGGCTGCCCCTGGCGCACAGCACTCCACAGCCGGGGGACGTCATGGCACAGCATAAGGCAGGAAGCCAAAGGCACAAATAACCCCATCCCAGGTTATTTGAGGTCGAGGAAGAAGTGACAGTCAGAGGAAGCTCCAGCCTCTACTTTCTCATTTCCTTCCCCAGCCTCTCTCAAGGACCCTTCTTCTGGGAGTATCACATTGTTCTTTCCTCCAGAAACTTCACGACCTCTTCAAGCTTGCTGCCTAAGCAATCTCCTAATGTCACTGTGTGATTTCTCACTTTGGGGTATTTTTACCCATGAGTGTGAGGAACAAGGAAGCAACACGTGGTGGGAGGGGAGTACTCGCCCATCATTCCTGTACCAATGAGAGTGTCAGAGGGGAGGAAGAGAACTCCCCAGGGGCATACGACTGCTCCCTCACTTTGGAGAGCAGGGCCTGCGTCTTCTGACATTCCAGCGTGCAGGAATCGGCATCTTGTTCTCATCTGAGCAGCCCTAGAGATGGGGCCTGACTCCCGCACAGGAAATCTCTCACGCACACCGCTGTCATCGCGACTGAGGTGCTGGGGCCACACTGCTATGCCACGCCAGGTGTGGGCCATGCAGGACAGGGGGTGAGTCCGTGTGAGTGGCCAAGCCCTGTTCTGGCCAGTAGAGCTGCTTGTAAGAGCAAAGAGATGTCCACAGAAAGAGGCTAGTTGGGGGGTGGGGGTGTGTGGGGCTGGGGTCCTAACAATGCTCCCAGGCTGAGGAAGGAGCCACAAGCGGCCACCTCGAATAGAGACTTATCCTTCTTAAAGTCATTTCAGGTTAGAGGGTCTAACCTAGAACCTACAAGGATCCCAAACGTACTCCACAGCAAGAACCAGACATCTGCCAGGCCCAGGTTGTGAAGCCACCCGGCAAAGTAAGAATTGCTCATCCCCTTAGCTTCCCCTCTCTTCCTCCTGGGCAGGAACAGAAGCAGAAGCATAGGAGATGATGGGTTCTTGCTCCTCCCCTCTTCCCCTGCCTTCAGGCTGACCCAGGTCCACGCCAGGAAAAGGTCAATGCTTTGACATTAAGCCAAGTCAGACTTCTCAAATAATACCTTGGACTGCACATTAAGTGTTTGAAATTGAGTCCATGTCTACAACCCAAAGTCACCATAAAGATGGACATTCTCTAAAAATAAACAGAAAAGCTATGGGATCTTCCAGAATTTTCATCCAGGATCCAAGGAGGAAAACCTCCACTGAATCAAGTTTAAAGAGATAGTGAGAGGCAAAATAAAGTTACGCTTGTTTTAGACCTGATTCTAGTTTGTTCAATTTACCTGTTATAATACATTCACACATACTTAGTCAGAAACAAAAGGAAGGATAAGGTAAAGTGGGAAACTGACTCTCTGATTACCAGACACAGGTTTAAGAAACACATTTTTAGAATAGAATGTTCAGAAACTTTCGAATCTGTGTCTCCAACCATACTTCTCTGAGCTGGAGCCATATCTATTTCAACCTGAGTCCCACAGGCTTTGGGGTTGGAAGAGCACGTTCAAAGAAGACTGCCCCCCACCTCACACCTCTCTTCCTCCAAGGCTCCATACTTGGGATCTTTCCCTAGCTTTTTTATTCATACCTTCATTAATGAATAAGTGGAAAAATGCATAAAGAACACTTGGCTGAGCACAAGATGTACATTTATTATTATAAACTGATTAAGGGAAGGAAAGAAGAAAGGAGGGAAGGAAGGAAGGAAGGAAGGAAGGAAGGAAGGAAGGAAGGAAGGAAGGAAGGAAGGAAGAAAGGAAGAAAGGAAGGGGCCAGGTACACACTCCATCACACATATAGGTGTGTGCCAGCCTATATCCATGCTCACGACCAAGGGTCCATAGATTGGTCATACATGAGGGCATGGCATTTAGTCATGGCCACTCACCATAAGAACAGATGCTTCAACACCACAGGCAGAGTCTGGTCTTCACTTGGTAATGTAGACACCTCTGGCAAGCAGGCGGGGGCAGTGATGTGGTTGAAGAAAGAATGTTGGCAGGACACAGCATTAGAAGATATCTTTGCAGCCTCGATGCATCATGTAAAACATTGGGAATTTGAGTAAGCTATTTAATCTCTTTAAACTTCAGTTTTCTTATCTGTGATGTGGCAATAGCAACAGCAACTCTATCTACCTCACTGGAAGGTGCAGAAGTCTATGTAGTGGATGCTGTGTCCAGGTCCCCCTTGAGCACAAAGTTCTCGTATCCCCAGGTCCCAAGAGTGTTGGCTGCTGATGGTTCTCCTCTGAGTCCCGCTCTGGGAATCGCTCTCAGCCTTTCCTAAGATCTGACTATCCAGGGTCTTTCTGCTCCAGTGATTCATGGATCCAGTTTCAAAACATCTCCAGAGCCCAACTCCCCTTCCCTACCTCCATGTTTCCACCATAGGATATGCCTCCATCATCTCTCACCTAAATTCTTCCAATTCATCTCCCTCATTCTGCCCTTGCAGCCTGAAGGATCCCTTTAAAAACAAACTAGGCCACCTAGGTCATGTCCTTCATGTATTCCTACCCTCTTAGCATAAAAGCCCAAATCCTCCCAGTTGCCTACAAAGCCCTGCAGTGTTCCACCCTGGCTCATTCTGCCCAGGAACCTTGCAATCTCACCTCAAGATCCAACACTCTCTCCTTGTTCATATAGCTCCAGCCACACTGGCCTCCTCGCCCTAAGTCAACAACACCAGGCACAAATGCTGCGGACATCACATCTTGGCACTTGTGAGTCCCTCTCCCTGCAATGCTCTTCCCCACATGACTTGCTACCTCGCTCCCCTCCAATCTTGGTGCAAACGGTTCCTGATCAGTAAGGTCTCCCCTACCCACTGCACTTAAAATTCACAGCACCTTATCCCTTTTCTTCTTTGATTTTCCTCCTTAGCATGCATCACCCCCATCACACTAGGTATTTAACTTAATTATTTGTTTATTGTCTGTCTCCTCCCATTAGAAGGTAAGTTCTGCAATGGTAGGAATTTTTGCTTTGTTTTGTTCATTGCTATAGCTTCAGCACCTAACACAGTGATGAACACACAGTAAGTGTTCAATAAATATATACTGATAGAATGAATGAATTAATAAAAGATGAGGAATTTTTCTTAAAAAAGCAACTAACATTTCTTTTCTACGAGCAAACGTTCAACAGATTTCAGATACTCCTGATGGAAGATCATAGTGCTTGAACATAGTACAGTGATATCACATCCAAAAGCACATGGAAAAAACAATCTGTGGAGTTGGTTAGGCAGTGATAGCAATGAATCCTGAGAATTGACATTATCAACATCTAACTCCTACTTCATCCCATTTCTGTGAGATAGAGCCAAGGAATGACACATTTGAATTACTGTGACATCTTTTTTTCTTTGCCAAAGAAACTGATGAGAAAGGTCTGTGAGATTTTAAGGGCAGATGCTACCATAGAGTCTGTAATTTTTTTCTTTTCTGCCATTTCTCAAAGCGCTAGGGTTTACAAACGTTCAATCTCATCATGGTTTTCTGTGACAGACACTGAGCCTGGGTGTCCTTTCTAAAAGACAACTCTAGATGGTGGAAACAAATCCTCTGTCTTCTGCAATTTCCCTGGCCCCAAGGCCAGCTTCTCAGGATTTAGATGAGATTCCTCACTAAGTTGACAAAAGGATGTGCTGGAACCATTAACAGAGTCATCTCTGGCTTTTTCTGTTAGCCCACAATTTTCTGTGCTGTGTTTGCCAGTGATTTCTTTGCCCTACCAAATTGCTGGAGTTCACATAGTTGGCAGTGGTTTGGAGGGGATAGTTCTCCCAGCAACACCTGACAGGAAAACAAATACGAATCAGAAACTCTTTGGTCTCAGGAGGCTCAGTGTCTCTGGCTTTGCCAAATCTCTCTGTTTGCTAGCCAGTCACTTTTTGCAAAGGGAGAAAGTGGATGAAACACAGAAAGAGTCACACTCACTTCCTCCCAGGCATTCTAAGAACTATGACTAGGCCATCACAAGCCCTCTTGAAGCTTTTGCATAAACTCCTGGGATCAATCTTTCTCTTGGCATGTGAGACAGCTCTGATTCAGACACTGCAAATAGAAGAATACATGGATTGTCCTCAAAGATCATGTCTCACACCCCTAGAGACTTCATTGCTGTACATCCCTAGAGAAAGGGGCTCAATGATTTGAATAATGAGAAACTTCAGGCCTGACCATTTGTGGGGATAAGGGACTGGTGAAAAAGAAAAGAAAAATCCATTGCTAATATAGAAGAAGGCAAGGCAAAGGAAAAGTATATTCGGTTGCCCCCCAAAGTAGGTACAAAACTGTAATATAGTAATTTTTCAGTCTTTGGAAGGCCTTCAAGGACTCTTTATCAGAATAGTAAAAGACGCATATAAAAGACTGACAGCAGAAGCAGAGGTTTTCATGCTGGGGTCCCTCTCTACCATTTCAGAGGGGTCACAAAGAACCTGATCATTCCAAACTTGGCAGATAGTCAGTGGGAAAGCATCCCTGTCTCTCCTCCAGCCCTCAGACATGCAGGCTGCCTGGGTGCTGTTTATGTTTTGATTGACAAGTATATGCTCTGTCTAGATAAGTAGAGAAGCATCTCTTGCAAGGATGTTTCAAAAGAGTGGCTGTCTGGAAAGATAATGCCATGCCAGGTAGTGCAAGAGAGCATCCAAATACCAGCAACCCAAGTGAACATTAACAGATGAGGCAGACATTTGCATAAGGAGACTTCCTCTAGGATCCCACAGTGCACTGGAGATAGGCAATGTGATACATATTTCTTCTTGTTTGTCATTAGGATATCCTCTGACCAAAATTTATTGTCTTTAAGGAATGATCTTGGTTTGTATTCTTTGTGCTTGTCATATTGTTCTCACACTTGAGAAGAGACAAAATTCACTTTACTTTCTAATTCTTTCAAACTCTTTAGCGTGACACTCAGTGTTCTTAATGATCTTGTGTCATATGCTTACACATTCCTGTTACTGATACTCCCATCATCATTCCTGATACTCCCATCATCCATATAGTGTATATAGCAAAATCTGAGTGGCTGTCATTCCTTAAACATGCATAAACCTTTGCTTACTCCCTTCCCTTTGCTTCCCTGCAGCCCCACTGGATCAAACCCTATTCATTATCCAAGGCCCAGCCAAATTAACATCTCTTTTGGGGAAACCAAAATGTGTTCCTAACCAGAATGTATTCTTGAAAGTGTGACCCTTTAGCATATTGTGCTAGCCCTACTACAGCATTTGCCATACTATGAAAAAGTTCACTGTTCATAGGCCTTTCTCTCTCTCACCTACTCCATTGTAAAGTTTTTGATGGACTGATCTGTATCTTATTCATATAACCCCTGCCCATCATTAAATGTTTGGTGAATGAATGTGTGAATGAAGACAAATCTCTCTCTTTGCCCTCTCACTTTTTCACTCTCTTTTGTTTTACAGAACAGAAATCTATAGTCCAGAGAAATTCAGAGTCTTTCTCTACATAACATTATCAAAACCAAAAAGACAGAATTAAATCAAAGAGCCTTGTTGGCTCCATGAACATATTTAGTGTAAGGACAACTATAGCGTTTCTACCACTGAGAAGAATCAGGTATATAGTAGGAAAATACCATCAATGGTATAAAGAAAGCAATATTTTTTATGAATATTCTGAAATTTTAGGTGAAGACTCCAGTGAAGGCTTTTACATGTTTTGCAAAATATATGTCTCTAGCAAAAAAGAGTATTCCTTCTGGATTTGACCTCTTCTTTCCCCAAACTCCCAACACACACTCAAACCCACAGACACTACTAAACTCAAGTGTTGACTGTTATTGAGTGATACTGATGTCATCAGAGAGAGGACAAGAAGTCAATTTTCAGGAGCCAGGAGCATCATCTCAATCGTGATTCCTAAGAGTGGGAGGTTGAGGCAGGGATTTTGACTCTGCTTTCCATTATTTCTGCATTATAATCCTTTAAATCCATGTAAGTGATCAACCTTTAATCTTCAGCAAGTGGAAGCCTTCATCCCAGAGAAAAAATAATTTGCTGCTATAAATAATTTATGTGAATTCAATGGGTAGAAGGATCTTAAATGATTCTAATAATATTGTGCTTATATCTTTCATAGAATTGGCAGAATCTAAGACCAAGGCAAAGACCGCCCTCCCTCTTGCCTCCAATTCCTCCAGCTCCCAGGACCCCAGACATTGTAAGGAGGGGTGATCAAAGAGTTTCACCTTAGACCAGAAAGTATCCCCTTGTGAGTGACTTTTTGGATGCTACTGAAAGTGAGAAAGTGTAATTTCATCATTATCACATCAACATGAGCATTGATGTGTTTATAATGTACAGGAGCATTCCTAAAGCATTTGGCCATAATTGCTGGGTCAATTCACAGGGCATTCAAGATTCTCCAAGAGTGCTATGGAACAGGATGCTAATGGCATGTAGCCTTGATGGAATGTCGAAGTGATGGTAGTTTAAGATACACCAGATATCAGCAAGGGTGACGGGCAAAAGGAGATGCAGAACTTTGCCTCTGTAGGAAGAGAGAAGGGCTTAGTTTAACTAAAATGTCACTTTTATTCCACGATCATCATCCTCATGCTATCACTAAGTAATCATTATCAGGAGCCACAGGGTCAGGGTGCTGCTATTTCACACACACACACACACACACACACACACACACACAGACATGTACAAACATGCAAATGTATTTAAACCACCTCAGTCTCTGCTCAGCTCTTATGTGTGCTAATGGCATGTAGCCATGATAGGAAGTCAAAGTAATGACAGTTTAAGACACATGAGATATCAGCAAAGGTGGCAGGCAATCTGAAAAAAAATAATAAATACACCCACACACAACAGGAGTGATAAGGGTACACAAAGGTAAAGTGGTGTGTGCACATCAGAGTACTTGGAAGAGTCAGTCTTCTTCATTACATGTAAAGTCATAAGACCATCAGCTTACTTTCACCTGAGTCTTACATATTCTGACCTTTATACCAGCATCCTTTACCTAAGTATCTCAGCCATTTCCATGATGCCTTCTATGTATTGACAATATCCTAATCTCTGACAATATCTCCAATCTCCTAATCTCTAGACCCACAATTCTAACTGCCTGTTGGTATTAGGTATTGGTGTTATTCAGACACCTCAAATTCAATACATCCAAAAGCAGATGACTACAATGGGTCAAAACTTAGGTAGTTTTGATATTTAGCAGGTGGACTATGTGATTGTGTCCAGTGATAAAAAATTTAGAAAAGTGTTTCTCAAACTTTCAGTGCCCATAGACTAACTACTTCATGGGCACGCATGGACCAACAACTTTTACATTTTTAAGGATTCATCACAATTTTAAATAGTTAAAAATGAACATTTTAAATTAATATTCATTTGTTTATATCAGGAAGAAGGAGGATGATATTGTTTCTAATTGTAAAATGTCACTAAAAGGGAACTTTTCCCCTGTTTCAACTGAAGCCCTAGGACAATAGGTGCCAGGACTCTTTCATTCCAAGGTGAAATGATAAACTATCTATAAAAGTGTGTATTAAGGCCAAGAAGGGAGTTTGAGATTGAGAATAGAATTTCATTATGTTGTGGTGTTGTGACATTTTCCTTGTCCACCCTCAGGGGAAATAGAGAGATGGTCCACCCAACTCACTTCAAAGCTAAAGAGAAGAGTTGAAGGAGAAAACTCACAGACCTTGAGATGTGACCCTAGAGTTTGTGGGACAAAGTAAACTTGTGTTTGACTCAGCAGAAAGATATAAAGATAGAAAGGCTGAGTGAAACAGAGTGGAGATTGTAATTACATGTTTACATTTCCATCTACAGTGAATCAAATATATATGTTTATACTAGACAAGAATTTTATTTTACAAAAACCTAGATATTCAAGAAAATCAAATAACCAAAAACTAAGAGGGAAAGGGGACCCAAAGAAAAAATATCCAGACACATAAGAAGATCAAATGACCAAAAATCAACAGAGGTTTAAAAAACTCTAACAACACTGTTAGGTGACCAGAAATTAGAGTTATCAGATATGGATTTTAGAATATCTGTGATTATTAGTCAAGTAAATAGACGGCAAGAAGGTGAGTTTCACCAGATAACTATAATCTATAAAAAGAATCAAATGGAAATTATGGAAATCAGAAACACAGTAACCTAAACTGAGAATTTGATGATTGAATAAACAATGGATTAAACACAGTCTAAGAAAGAATCAGTGAACTGGAAGTAGACCAATAGAAAATACCCAGACTGAAATCACAAAAAGAAAAAAGGAATTGAAAGTACAAAAAAGACCATTATTGAAAAGATCACAAGAGATATATGAGACACCATAAAAAAAATCTGACAAGAATTAGTCTCCAAAGGAGGAGAGAGAAATAATGTCTCAGAAATAGTACTTGAAGACAGACTGGCTGAATATTTTTAAAGACTGACAAAAAACCACAAAACCATAAGACAAAAAACCACAAAACCATAACACATAAAAATTCTAGAGGTTTTACCAATGTCAAGCAGGATAAGGACAAAGAAAACCACATCTAGGCACGTCATAGCTACTCTAAAATAACTCCTGATAACTCCAAGAGAACTCACTAAAAACTAAAGTCAGTGAGTAAAGGTTCATTACCTTCAAAGAGCAATATAAGATTAATGGCTGACTTTTCAACTGAAACTATGTCTAGAAGACAATGAAATGAAATTTTTAAAGTGCTGAAAGAAAAAAAAAACCTGTCAATCTGCAATCCTATAGTTAGAGAAAACAGACCTTAAAAGGGAAAGTGAAAAAAAAAAAGAATGTTGTTCCTATCTCATGACATGCATAGCAGTCCATTCCAAGTAGATTGAAAACCTAAATATATATTTAAAAAATAAAGAAGGAAAAAAAAAAAAGAAAGCTATATTCTGAAAACAAAATTTAAGAGAATATCTTCATGACATTAAGGGTGACACAGAAGTTACTAACTATAAAGGAAAAGACTGATAAATTGTATTTCAGAAACTTGGGAACTTCTGTTCATCAAAAAACATCAGTAAGACAGTGAAAATACAAGCCCCAGCCAGGACAAAAAGATATTTTTACTCCATGTGTCTGACAAAGGATTTACATCTATAAATTGTAGAGAACTCCAATAAAATAGTGAGAAAAAGACCAAGAGCCCAATTTTTAAATAATGGCTAGAAGACATATTCAAACAATTCATAAAATATGATATCCAAATGATCAGTAAGCATTTGAAAAGGTGATCACATCACTAGTTATCAGGGAAATAGCAATTAAAACAATAAGATATAAGCACTAGAATGGCAAAAATGAAAAGGATGGAAAATATCAAGTGTTGCAAGGATTAAGAACACCTGGAATCATCATTGATCTATTTAAATGGGTACAAGGAGTTTGGAAAACTCTTTGACAGTATCCTCTAAAGCTCAACACATACCTACCCTATGACCCAGTAATTCTACTTCTAAGTATGTACCTGACAGAACCGTGTACCAAAAGACATACAAGGAATGTTTAAAGCAACCTTATTAGCAATAGCCAAAAGTTAGAAAAATCCAAATGCCCAGCACTTCATTTATACTTTTCAAACAGCATTTGCTCATTCTGCTCTAGCAGACAGTTGTCCATGCACCTGGTCCCACCGACCCTCCACCAGCCCTCACCCTCATTCAACACCCACCTCCCGTTACTCAGGGACCCTTTAGTGAATAAAGAGATCTACGGTGGATTCAGCAAAAGAGATCTAATTTGTCTAAAAGGAATGACATTATAATTTTGATTTCAAGATCAAAATTAAAAGCTCCCTTTGAGCACACATAGTCTCACTGACCAGCTATGGGGCTCTATGCTAATCTAGCTGTGGGAACATTCTGCTGAGATTGGAAGAGAAGTGAGATTCTACGTCTGTAAAGAATTGATATGCATCTATGCAGAGTTTATCTGGGAAACTTAGCTTTCCAATGATAATTAGGCAGTGGAGAGCAGATATATTTTCCAAGCATTTCTGTGATAAGCATACAAGTCATAGGAACTGCATTACCAATTACTCAGCTCATTAATAACAGAAAACAGTTAATGAATATAGAAGAGAGTGAAAATTCAAATTGTAATATGTTTTTCTCCCTTTTTATTCTACTTATACTATGGCACACCTTATAGTCTTTTGGGAATAAATTTAATGCATAGATACATTATTAAGCATAGACATGGTGTTCTAAGTGCCCTTGGCTTTTTAATGCTAGTCAATAACACCTTTCAAAGAAACCTTTCCTCACTCTACCTTTGCTCAACACCTACTGAATACAGAGCCTGCAAAGAGGACGCCTTCCACGCCTTCTCTCTCTACCTACCACTCAGAAGCATATACAGGGTCGCAAATTACAAAGGAATCTTAAAGCCCACAGTGGCTGGTCTTTGAATTCAGACAAATTCCTTATTTGTCACTAGGACTTTCAGAAGCATTTTCCAAAGTGCACATGGATGATCATGTGCATAGGAGATGATGTAAGTTGAGGGTGTCTTCTATCAGTCTTCAAGGAGGGGGCCCTGGCACATGCACACTGATGATAAAGTTCCAACAGTAGGTTAAGCTGGAGGCCAGGCACAGGCGCACCCCGGCCTTGGTGAAATCACAATGAATTACACCTTGTTGAAACCCTGGTCTCACAATTTTCCAACTGTAGAAGCCTGGGCAAGGAAACTGACCTTCCCACATTTCAGAGGTTTTCATCTGTCAAAAGGAAATAAAAGCGCTTGTCTTAAGAGCTTTTTGTGAAAATTAAATGAAATAACTCATAGAAAGTACCTTAGCCTGATAAGGCCTGGTACAGAGGAAGCATTGAATAACTATTAGGCTTATTATTATTATTATCACCACAAAGATTATTATTATACTATTATCGCAGACACCTAAAGGTAATTTCCGTATCAAAGCACAGCAGCACTATTTGACCTCATTTGCGATAGAAATGGCCCTTCTTTTATTCTACATCTATTTTGTACTCACTTATTCACCCACTATGAATTTGTTTTGTCTGTCTTATTACAATATCTATTGGACCAGAAATATGTTTCGAATGAATAATAATAATAACAATAGTTAGCACAAAATGGGTCCTCCAGGCATGGATCTCGGGGCTTTACACACATGATCTCACAACCACCTCATGCTGCAGGTACTTTCGTTACCCCCACCTGACAAACTCACTAAAAGAATTCTAATTTATTTCTTCCATCTATTGCCTAGACTCACATTGGTTGTTTGGCCTCCAGGAAAGAAACTCCCTCTTACATTGCTCTGATGGTGTGCGCAAGGTACGGGATGGCACGAAGCTTGGTGGGGGGTGGGAGGATGCCAGGCAATGACCGTGGAGGCCAGCGAAGGTGTCACATGGGAGAAACGCGTGAGCCAGGTCTGAAAGGAGGGAGAAAGTCTCTCCAGGCAGAGCAAAATCAGAAAAGGCCAGAGCAGCCCACGGCCTCTGAGGACTGGAAGTCCTGGAGGGACTGGCACTGAGGGAGTGACACAAGGGGGTTCAGGGCAGCCAGGGGCCAGATTGAGGATGACCATCACCAAGCTGCAGTGTGTGCACTTGGCGTTGTAGGGATGGTGGCCATGGAGCATCCCAAGAATTTAAGCTGGGGTTTTACATGGTCCTTTCCATACGTTTCCTCTTACGAGGATTCCTCAGAGGCAGTGTGGAGGTTTTTAGTATCAGACTCCAAGATATTTAGGAGATAGACTATATGGAAGAAGGGAGGACCAGCAGGAGGTCAGTGGCGGTGGAGCTGGGAAAGGAGAGACGGATTCCAGAAAGACAGGTGGAATGGACAAGGTGTAGTGGCTGATGGGATGTGGCTAGTGAACAGGAGGGGACAGTCTAGCAAGATCCCTAGTTCCTGTGACCTGGGGGATAGTGATGACAATAAACAAAACAAAAACACAAAACAGGAAGTGGGATTTTTTTTCTTTTTAGTTGGTGAGGAAGATAATGACTTCAGTATTGAACATGTTGAGAGAGATCTGATAAGAGTTTGCTAAATTCCTAAATTTTCAGGTTGCCAAATGTTTAAAAGTTAAAAAAAAGAAAAGAAAAAGGAAAAGAAAAGATCACTGGAGGGGTTCCCAATGGGCTTACAGCAGAGTCTCCTAGCTGTAGGAACCCTGGCTTGGGTCAGACAGCCTTGGGTTTGAGTCCTGCCGCCGGCGCTACAAGTCACAAGGGGCTGTGTGGAATCCTAAGGTCAAATGGTAAATGCATACGCACTTTGACTCCAAAATCTCACTTCTGGGAATTTATTGAAATGAAATCATCAGGAGGGCTCAGGATGTATGAAGTAGGCAGTTCCCCGTAGCACTGTTTATAGTAGCAAAAAATAGAGTGAAGTATTCAAAAACAAGAGATGGAAAGTCATGTCATGACTATAAAGTAAATTACTATGCAGCCAGCAAAATGAGGCATAGCCTGCTTACTGACATGGAAAGATGTTCACACCTGAGGAAAAAGCAGGCTACACACCCACATGTCCAGCCCAAGCCTGTCTCACACCATTCTCCTCCCAGTCACTCTCTCCAAATGTCACCTCCCTGAAGAAGGCATCTCTGCCATCCACTCTATCTCTCAAGTCACTGTCATCTCATGCAATTTATTTTCTTTTCATTCATCAAACATCTTAAACATCACGAGTGTCTGCTCCCCTGTCTATCAAACAGAAAGATTGTGAGTTTGCTGGTGACAATGAAATGAGATAATTTGTATTAAATGAGATAATGCATAAATATACCTGGCACAAAGTGCTGAAAAGTTGCCAGCCTTACCATTATTATTTTTCCTTCCTTATAACTCTGTGCTATGTATTTGTCTTATCTTCCTAGCATCACTTTCAGATCATTACAAAGTCACTTGTAAATATTTTCATTGCAGATAATGAAAAACACACAAATATTCAAGGAAACCCCAAGTTTTCTCTTTCTTTTTTTTTTTTTGGAGACAGGGTCTTACTCTGTCACCAAGGTTGGAGTGCACAATCAATGATCCTAACTCGCTGCAGCCTCAGACTCCTGCCTCAGCCTCCTGAGTAGCTGGGATTACAGGCACGTGCCACCATGCCCAGCTAATTTTATTATTTTTTGTTGCCCAGGCTGGCCTCAAGTGATCCGCCCGCCTTGGCCTACCACAATGCTGGGATGACAGGCATGCACTACCATGTGCAGCCCCCATTCTTTCTTAACACAACTAAAAAACAGGCTATTAAATCTCTTTCCATAATGAAGATGTTATTTATTATATGTACATATACACATATATACATAAATAACATATTGGTGGTTTATTAAAAAATGAGTATTGAAGTTTTCCCTATTCAAATATTTATGTTTGCCAATCATTAAAAGAGGCTTTGCCCTCTGATAGTTATCACTCCACAAATTGCTTTCACAAATTCATTTTGCATTGTCTTCTCTCTTTTTTTTTTTGATGTCTTAAATAAAGACCAGTATTATGTGAATGCCATGAATGTGAATAACAGACACATTCTTTTTCCTGTATTTTTTGTCTCTAATCTCCTTTGTCATTCTCATATTTTTTGTGTATGTCCTCTATTTTAGTGAGATGAATGTCTGATCGTTCTCCGGTAAGAGAAACGGCACATCAATGAGAGTATGCTAAATGTACGAGGATGTATGAGGAAATGATCTTTCCATGAAACGTGGGGAGTCACAAAGGGCAGTGCCTGTCTGATACGGGGGGAAATTTTCAATTCTGGTTTCAAAAGAGAGAAACTTGTATTTTCAATTTCTTGAGATCTATGAGAAGCCATTTTGCATGGCCATAGGAAGGCCGCCTGATAATGCTACAATTGAAAATGTGCTCCTTGAGCAGAATTTCTGATACACTATGACAATGGAGCAGTCTGCACGCTTAATAGCATGAAATTTGGGGAAGAACTGGCAGTCAACTGTATATCTAAAAAAGCTCATCCTAATTTGAGGGCAGGTTTTGTTAATAAACCAGGACATAAAGGTTTATCTTCCCCTTCCAAAATAAAAAAATAATTACAATGGCAATAAAATGCCTTTGGTTAAGCTCTGCTTGCATGAAAGTATTGCCCATAGCACCAAATCTTTTATGCTGGTGGATAGCTATGCTTCAACTCCTCTAGATCTTAAGCAACATCCATTTAACAGCATGACACGTTAAAGGGAGAACAAATTTCTTTTCTTCACACCAGATGGGAATAAAAAACGTGAGTGCTGTGCAAAATGAAACAATATCTATAAATCTAGCATTTTATCATCCCATTTCAGACTATAAAATTAGAAGATTCATCAGTTACAACTCCACTCATGAAATATACCTGCTGAGGTCCGGGGTCTCTGTGAGAAGACTGATATGGATAACACCTTCTGAGGGGTGAAATCATACATCAGTGGGTGTCACTGCTAGCAGGAGCTGCGACTCTCGTACCCAGCTGCAATTACGCTCTGCCGTGGGATGTCACGATTGTGCCCGGAAACAGAATTATTAGGAATTAGCTTTTATCAACCCTGTAATTCATGGACTTTATGTAGATCTGATTTGATAATTTTTCTACACACAGAAATATTCTCAAATAATGTAATACTCAAAATTGACTAAAAATATTTTTCTATTATCAGGAAAATTGTTATGCTTCTTAGGAGGGAAAAACAAGCAGTTTTTCTTATTTCTTCTCACCCTTCTTTCCTCCAGTTTCTAATTATTCTAAGGCACATTCACGCCCTTTGTCCTCATGGTTCCAACAATGACATGATATTTCTAAGGTGTTAAAAGTTTTTAGAGAACTTTCCATGTTCAATATCTCATGTGCTCCTCAAGTAACCCAGGGAGGTTGGAGCAGAAAAAGCTTAATGATTTGGCCAAGAGTTAGGATGAAAATTCAGATATTCTGAATACTTTTGCAGTGTGTTTTTTTTCCCTTCAATGTGCTACACTATGGCACTTCCTTTCCCTATATTCCCGGGATATGAGCAAACCAGATAAAATACATGTCAGAGGGTTCTTGTTTTCTGTATTCTTTTTTCTTTTTCTTTATGACAGAATACCTGTGGAATACAAGAAAAAGAATGTAGAATTCTCTTCCCATTTCCTCCCTATTTGAGTCATATTAGATGGGCATTATGTATGGCTACTTTAGGCTGGGAAAGTTTACCCTGACTTGCCTTGTCTGGAAACATACACAAATTAATTAACTACACCTACTAAATTACCCTAAACTTAAAAGCTTAAAACAACAGTAAACATTTCTTATCTTTGACATTTTCTCTGGGCCAGGAATTCAGGAGCAACATGGCTGGGCTGTTTGGCTTGGAGGAGTTGCTCGTGAAATCACAGTCAAATGTCAGCCAGGGCTGCAGTGAGCTGGTGCCTTGATTAGAGAGTCTGCTCCAAGCTGGCTCGCTCCCATGACTGGCAAGGTGGTGCTGGCCAGCTATCGGCAGCAGGCTGTGGTTCCTCTCTCTGCGAGTCTCTCCCAGGGCTGCTCAAGTGTGCTCACAACCAGAGCAAGTGACTTGAGAAAACAACTGGAAGCCACAGTGCCCCTTAAGACCTGCCTTGTAAGCCAGTCTTCCACCATCACCTCCACTGTGCTGTTAATCACCAGCCTAGACTCAGCATGGGATAAAACCTCACGTGTGAAGAACACCTGGGCCCATCTTGGAGGCTGGTAGGATTCCTGTGGACTTCCCTGAGGGAGCCACTGAGCTCTCCACTACTCTGTGTGGCATTCAAGACACAATACCTCAAAATATGGCACCTTGGTGTTTGAGAAAAGGAAAGCCACTCTCACCATCCCTTTACCTTTCTTCCCTGAAGCAAGTCATGAGACTGTCATTCAAGAGACACCCTCCCTATACTAAGAGGAAAGGAGCCACAGACACAGAGACACCAAGAAGAATCTGAACAGGCCTCGCTATTTCCCCTGCTTATTATCATTAGATCAAATACTTCTTCACAACCGTCCACTATTCACCAAAATGAGGTGTAAAAATACACAAGGTTACTTATTCATTTCCTTATGAAGGTTCTTGTGTCACATAAAACTTATATGAAATACATTTCTATGCTTTTCTCTTATTAATCTCTCTTTTGTTTTAGGGGCCTCAGCCATGGACCTTTTTCTCCCCTCCGTTCCTAAGAAACCAGAAAGTCCTGGGCACTTCTGAACATCCCAGCAGAGGGCTGATGTCATGTGGAGTATTGTTGGAATTTTCTTTTAACATCGCTTAGTGCTATGGATGAATGTCTGTGTCCCTCCAAAATTCATATGTTAAATCCCTAATCCTCAAAGTGATGATATTTAGAAATAGGTCTTTGGAAAGTGATTAGATCACCAGAGTGGAGACCTCATGATGATATTATTACACTTAGAGGACAGAAAGAATGCCCTCCCCCTCCCATCTCCCTCTCTTTTTCCCTCCTCCTCCTGCCATGTAAGGATATAGCAAGAAGACGGCCATCTGCAAACCAGGAAGAGCGCCCTTACCAGAACCTAACCATGTTACTACCATGATCTCAAACTTCCGATCCTTTAGAACCGTGAGAAATAAATTTCTGCTGTTTGAGACATGCAGTGTATGGTAATCTGTTACTGCAGTCCAGACTGGCTGGGCATCTTCATTTTTCCTTTCTCCTGAGAACTCTCCCTCAAACACATGGCTACATGAACCACTTCGTACTTACATATCCCTACAACTCTGACCATAGTTTGTTGGTTCAGGGGTAGGCAACTGACACAAGAGGGAAGGAAATATTAAAAATACTCCCCAGACTACAATTAATTGTTCTCAGAGTGGAATGTCTACCTCGAACAAAGTCAATATAATCATTCCCTGAGATTTTGAACTTACAACTAAAAGAAACACACAAATACACTTGAGGAAAGTCTTCCTCTAATGGCTGAAGTGTAGAGTATAAAAGTCCTCCACGTGGAGGAGATGGTCGGCAGTGAGACAGAAGGAAGCTGATCCGCAGAGCCAAGCAGAGGTCAGCGAGGAAGACAGAAAGCAGGGCCCTTGCCTCCAGGTGGGTTTTTACCCTTCTCCTAGCTTAGTCTGTCTCCTCTACCACTCTTTGGATTCTGTGAGCCAATAAATTCCCTCTTATGTACAACCGAGTCTACCAGAGCTGCAATACTGTTCACACTATAACTCTAATGCAGAGAAAATATGAATTTGTGTGGTCTTAGCAGGGAGAAAACGTACTTGATTTTCTCTAATCTGGGATAACTGCTCAATCTCTCCTATATCTGCAAACCTCTCTTCTCATGGTTAGGAGGTTGAATAGAGAGAAGAGAGCTCACCTGACTGGTAGCTCTGGAGCACAGAGGTTATTGGGGCTCCACAGCTCTTCTGGCCTCTGGTGGGATGTCCTTGGTCCACCTGATCACTGTTTATCCCAGTGTCAGTCATGGCTGCAGCCCCTGAAGGGTGTGACCATGAACTAGCCTCACTCTGCTGGCACCCTCGTGGCCCCAACTGCACTGCAAAGTCCCCCCATCATCTTGCTGTATGTAGAACACACCGAGCCTTTCCCATGTTCTCCCGGAGGAGGTCTCCCCCAGCCCCTGAAGCCTCCTGGGTGTCAAACAGAAAACCATCATCCCCAGCGCTTCCCTTGACCTGCCCGGCACCCATGCCCCTCTCGGGCCCCTAGGGAAGGCTTTCCCTCTCCTGGCTCGGTCTCTCCCCTTTCCACTGTCAGCCTGCAGCAGGAACGAGTACTTTCTCCACCTCTCTATCATTTGGGGCTTCCCTCACATAAAACCCTAGATCTCGTCCCAGCCTGACTTGCAGGCCTGCTATGCAGCTAACAGGGTGATAGTCACCGTCCTCCTACAGTAAAGGAGAGAACAAAGGAAGGCTTCTGTGGGAACAGGACTCAAGAGGAAAAATTAAATAGATCTGCCTAATGTTTGTTTTACACAAAATAGTCCCTTTAAGCAAATTTATATTCTATAATGTAAACCCAGAATCCTAACTAATGCTGCCAGGTAGCAGTAGAACAGGCGACAGCGTTAAATCACTCAGCCAATTATCAACACTCTACTGAGCGTTTACTGAATCCAGGGACTCGGGTACGGCTCATCCCCTGTCATTAAATTGCTCACAATCTAGACAAAGAAATAGATACTTGTGCTAAAAAAAAAAAAAAAAAAAAGACAGAAGGAAAGAAAAGAAAGGAAAGTGGATTCATTATGTTCCCAGAGGGATGATCAAAAGGCCCCCACAGATGTGCAAGGGACTAATTGCACAGGGAGGAGACAAGGCCTCCTTCGTGGTGCTGAGAAAATGGCACCGGCCCTGCTCTGCAGCCCTGGAAGCTATCTCCTTACCAGATTTGATTCCATTTATTAAATTCAAATCTCTGAACAAGGTGCCTCCTAAACCTGAATTCAAAGTGGGAGAAGGATCTTAAAAGATTATACTGTGCCTTAGGTTTGGACTGTATGGAGGTGCAAATGTGCAGCACAGGTCCACATTCTTGTTTACATCAATATAAAATTCAGTGAAACGGTGGTAGAACGTATTGGCAAGGACTCAGGGACACAGGCCCCCACAAGCTGCTGGGGACTCTGGTGTGGGTCTCCTCCCAGAAGCTCCAGTGGCCCCTGAGCTTCCCCTTGTGTGACATTCAACACTGCCATGTTTGCATATTTAATGGCCATCTCTATGAGGACATTGTGTTGTCTTCTTCCCAGCCCACGTCTCATGTCATAACACAATCCTGACATAAACGAAGTGTTCACTTAGCAAATCCATGTTGAATGCAGGAACTTTTTAGGATGGCAATTTGGCAATATGTACGTGCATAATTATTTACAAAAGAGCTCAGGATATGTGGTTACACTAGGAGAAACCCAAAAACAATTGAAATGACAGCAATAGAATTTTGTTTAAATAAATTATGGTACCACCTTAAAAAGGGCTACTTATGTAATCATTAGAAATGACAGTAGTTGTAATTAATTGTACCACATTTTGGTAAATCTGTATTTTGGTTGTGCATGTGTATGTGTATTAAAAGTATATGTTTAGAAAATAAATCAGAAAGATGAGTCCTCACATGTTAACTGTGGTTATTTTTAGGTGAAAAGTTTTCAGTTCACTCTTACTAGCTTATTTTTGTTTCTTTCCTCAATGTTATAAAATGGACATATATTTCTTTTGCTGTAAGAGTAAAATGATAATGACAAAATATAGATTAATGGCCTCTCAGCGTCTTGTGCAGAAAGCTGGTTATCCAATCTCAAAGTCATCAGTGTGTCCCCATTTGTAGCACTGGTTTCCCAGTCCCCCATGGGAAAGACATCCAAGTGTTTATAACAGGACTTACACTGTCTGCTGTCCCTCCATCCTGCTCACCAGAAGATGCACAAGAGGCAGTATATTAGGCAAGGTACAAACACGTCTTCAGTAAAGCATCCCTTTATGTACGCAGGGACTGATCTGGACCATCCCAACCCTAATATCCCTTGTGCACACAACTACCAAAACTTGAACAGACCTCACTCCTAACGTGAATCCAAAAAAAATAAAGACACCAACACTGACCCACCACTGCTATTAACGGCTAAACCCCTGGAGTGCCTCTGTTCAGCAGGCCTGCTGGCCTAGACCCGGAGCCTGCTCTTCCAAAGTCATTTTAAGGTTAGACAGCACCTGTAGCCCCGCTGAACTCCCAGAAGATCTGTACTGGACCCAGGCGTTCAGTCCATGGGGGGTGGAGCGTGTCTCCCAAAGCCACAAATGTCAATTATCAGACTGTTCTTCTTGACCATGTGGAAAGAGATAGAGGAGGAAAGAGAAGGGGAAGATGATGACCAACATTTCCTGAGCCAGAGGTGTAACTGCCTCAGGTACAATCAAGTGCAGTAGGGAAGTGTAACCTCTAGCCTTTTGAGGGTACAGCTTAAATCTCACTAAGCCTTGACCATTGCCACTCTCTGGTCAGCCTTATTTACCTACACGTTTCACCTTGCTCTCTCCTCAAAGAGTTACAACTGGGAAATTCGTTGTTTCATGCCATTTCATGCATTTTCGTGCCTTCTTCTATGAAAGCACTTCTAATTCATCTTTTTCTAAAGGATTCATTTTTAGAAAAGCAGATTAGTGATAGAATTCCTAATGAAATGATTACTTCTGTAAAGCAGCAGAAATGAAATGTCCTGATGGATCCTCCGGGATAATTGTTTCTTTGGTAATGTTTACCATCATTATCTACCCTGAGCTTCAGATGCTACAGCTTTGGCCCCCAAAACAGCAACACAATTAATATGATGAAAAAGGAAACATTTATAGTTACAAATTTGCCTTCATCTTAGGTTGATCAAAGCACTCACTGATGATAACTTGTTCTGATTCACTCTAATTTTTGCACTGCTCATTGCTACCAAACTAAGTGCTTTAATCCTTACAGGTTTGGTGGGTTTTTTTTTAACTGAATTATAAATTGAGGTGTCATGTGAAAGTTACTTAAGAGTTTATTCTTTTCATATTCAGCCTCCAAGTTGATAATCCTTTTTCGCCAGGGTTTGCATTACAATTCCCTTAATGGGGGCAGAGCTAATGAAAACCCGTGCAAAGAAAATAAAACATGGCTTAGGAAGGGAGGTAGAAGAGAAAGAAAAGGAAGTTACTAAATTAAAATCTGCTGTGAAACATTAGATACAGATTCCAAGCTTTTTTAATAGAAAATGACTGACTACACAGACTCTAAGAAGATGCCTTCTCAGACCAAAAGTCAAAAGTGCAGAACTTTTTCTCCCAGTTTAACCTTACATGCTGTTTTTTGACCTTGAAAACTCTTTTCATGCAAATTCTTTGCCTGTCTTCCGTCAGCCTGTCTAACACAAATTATGTTGTATTGACTATTAAAAAAATAGGGGTGGGCTCATGGTTTTCAAATGGGTATTCTAGTCCCCTCATAATGCCCTGTCAGGACATTGCTGACAGAACTTGACTAAATAAATACTGAATTGAAAAGCATAGGCTAGAAAAATTACTTCTATCCAACACATATAAAAATAAACATCTAGAATTCAATGTAGTTATTTTGTCACTTACAACTGCAGTCCCCAACCCCCCTGGCCGAGGTCTGTGGCCTGTTAGGAACCAGGTTGCACAGCAGGAGGTGAGCGGCAGATGAGCGAAGCTTTGTCTGTGTTTACAGCCTCTCCCCATCACTCCCATCACCGCCTGAACTCCGCCTCCTGTCAGATCAGTGGCAGCATTATTTTCTCATAGAAGCACAAACCCTACTGTAAACTGTGCACGAGAGAGATCTAGGTTGTGTGCTCCTTATGAGAATCTAATGCCTGATCATCTGTGGTGGAGCTGAGGCAGTGATGCTAGCGCTGGGGAGTGGCTGCAAATACAGATTATCATTAGCAGAGAGGTTTGACTGCACAATAAATGTAATGTGCTTGAATCATCCCCAAACCACCATGCCCCAGTCCGTGGAAAAATTGTCTTCCATGAAACCCGTCCTGGTGCCAAAAAATTGGGGGACCACTGCCTTGCAAAACCTATGGTGACTCCCTTTTCCTAAAGAATAATTACACTTTCATTCCATGGCTCAAATTCATTCCTAGAAATTTGCTGGGTGTTTATTCCATGGCTCAAATTCTTTCCTAGAAATTTGCCGCCAACCCAGCTATATTTGGGGATTCTGAATGATAAGGAGGGAACTGGATTTCCTTTCTGGGCTGAAAAACAGCCCTTAGCATGAACACAGAGCACAAAGAGCTTTAATTTTTCTTTCTCTCTGAGTTTCCTGACACAGCCTGGCCAGACCTAATAAATGCATCAGCTTCCATCATATCTTGTTATTAAATGAGCCCAAGTCAAGAAACACCATTTTGACACATATATTACTGGGGCCCCAGAGAAATTTCTATAGCTGGGTACTTTGGGGGATCTTCCCAATCCCCAAGTCTCAAATTCCTTCAGTCTCAAAATGGTCAGGGGAAGTAGATACTAATATTGTTTTACTAATAATTTTATATTTAGATAGTGATTTAAATTCTTAAAAATCTGTCCAAAGGTAAGGCTGCCATAACAAAATACCACAGACTGCAGTGCTTAAACAACAGAAATTTATTTTCTCACAATTCTGGAGGTTAAAAGCCCAAGGATAAGATGTCAGCACAGTTGGTATTTTCTAAGACCTCTCTCCTTGCTTGAAGATGGGCATCTTCTGCCAGTATCTTCGTGTTGTGCCTCTCTGTGTCTTAATCTTTTCCTGTAAGGACACCAGTCATGTTGGATTAGGGTTCACCCCTTGGCTTCATTTTACCTTAATCACCTCTTAAAAGGCTCTGTCTCCAAATATAGGCCCGTTCTGACATGCTGGGGGATAAGACTCAACATATGAATTTGGGGATCCCATGCATGGTCTCATTTTATTGACTAGGAACCTAAAATTCAAAAAAGAAAATTGTATCACCAAGCTCACTCATCCACTAAGTGACATAGTTAAGATTGGCTTTCTGGGGCCCTGACCCCAAATGGCATGCTTTATCTATGACCACCGGCAGCCACTCCAATAACTAATGTGTTTAACTGTTCAACATGTACATGTAATCCACTATCTCATTGAATCTCCCAAGGAAAGAAGTCAGATATTACCCTGGAACCATTTGGCCATCTCTTATACATCTCTGATTTGAAAAGCCTAGGGCAGGAGAGGAGATTCTTCTAGAATCCTCCAGTAGCCTACTCTACCCACAAACTTTCCCCACTAGCTAGACCTTGATATTGGGATACAGTAGGACAATTTGACCAAAGCCTGACTCTCAAAGAGGTCCCATTATTTTGACTGCAGCTCAGAAGCAAATTTGCCCAAGACAGTAGCAGGCTGGGGGTTCATTGCCAATGTTGATCCCAACTGATCTCTGTCAAACCTCAGGTGCTGGCCAAATCTGACAGTGGATGCACAGATCTAAGCATGAGGAGCTGGAAGACGCACAGGTATTTCTGAAGCTCTGATGGAGTCAGCCAAAGAGGAAAGAATCTATTCCCATCATTTCAAAATGCCAAAATGGCCCTTGTGTTTTAAAAACAAAGCATACTATTTCCTTGGAAGGTTAAAAAAAATGTCAACAGAAGTATCTGGATGCTTACTGAGTTTCTTCTAAAAAACCAATAAAGCAAAAGTGTGTTGCTATTGAGTATGTGTTTGGTGCATCCAAAATTTTTCCTCTGTGTAGCTAATAGAAGTCAGAAGACCTTGATTCAAGTACCTGGTAGCCGTGTTAGTGAGGAAATCAGTAGTTCTCTCTGGGCCTCAATTATCTCACTTATGAAATGCAGCTGGACTAGATGATCTTTAACGTTCTTATAGCTCTAAATTTTTTTTTTTTTTTTTTGTTTGAGACAGAGTCTCACTCTGTTGCCCAGGCTGTAAAGTGCTGTGGCATCAGCCTAGCTCACAGCAACCTCAAACTCCTGGGCTCAAGCAATCCTTCTGCCTCAGCCTCCCGAGTAGCTGGGACTACAGGCACACGCCATCGTGCCCGGCTAATTTTTTTTTTACATATATTTTTAGTTGTCCAATTAATTTCTTTCTATTTTATAGTAGAGACGGGGTCTTGCTCTTACTCAGGCTGGTCTTGAACTCCTGACCTTGAGCGATCCGCCCGCCTCGGCCTCCCAGAGTGCTAGGATTACAGGCGTGAGCCACCGCGCCCGGCCCTCTTCCCCTTCTTGTAAGGACACCAGTGCCATCAGATCAGGGCACCACACTCACCACCTCACTTAACCTTCCTTACTTCCTCATGGGCTCTGTCTCCAAATAGCCAGGTTAGGGGTTAGGGCTTCAACATATGAATTTGCGGCAGGTGGGAGGAATTAAGTTCATAACAAACTATCTTGAGGATGGCAGGACACTGTGCTCAGACTGTGCTCTGAGAGTGGCTCTTTTGATGTGGGCCATGGAGGAGGTCAAGCAGGTTTTGGCAAACCAGGCTCACAAGAAAGATCCCGGCAGCCTAAGACGGAGATGAAGCCCAGGTCCTTGGAGAAGGACTGACATTAACACCAGACCCCCACTCCATAGCATCAGTATTTTGCTGCACCTCGATTTATGCTTCAACTAACTGTTTAATAACTACATGTGTTTTCCTTCCTCTATGCCACCTCCCCCCACGCTTCCTACATGCAGTCAGCCGCCAGATTGCCTTGTCTGCCTTCCCCATGGTCTGATTAGTTCAGGCTTCCGTCCTGGATAGCTTGGCATGAACAGTAGCTCCCTGTCCAGCCTTCTGCCTTCAGCCAGCACAATCTGCTCTCACCGCAGCCAGACTGATCGTGTGAAACGTAGACTAGATCCTAATACTTCCCTACTGGAAATGTTTCATTGGCTTCCTGTGATTTTTAAAATCAACCCAAACTTGATAACAGGCTCACAGGGCCTGCACTGCCCCCTCTGGCTTCTGCATGGCTTTCTGGCATGGCTGCCTGCCAGCCCCACCTTTTCCATCCTCTGACCCAGGTGCAGCTGAGTCTCTGCACAGGCTGCCCTGCCTGCTCTGATCTGCTTCCCACACCCTGTGCCACGCTCACTTTTCAGACTTCAGATTCCAAGTCATACAATATGGAAAGCCTTTTTTTGGAGGCTGGGTGGGGTCTAACCAATGTGCCTACAGGGCACCCCATTCCTCCTGTTCTGACAGTTATTGCAACATACTGAGGTCACCTATAGACTTCTCTGTCTCCCCCTTTAGCCTGTAAGCTCTGGGGGGTGGCTGTCTATGTCTGCAGTCTTGTTTGTTGTAGCCCCAGCACCAAGCACAACAATTGGCACATAGCAGATGCTCAATAAATACTGGTGGAATTAATCTTTTAAAATCGTTTTTAATATTTGCACACCCATGTTCACAGCAGCATTATTTATAATAGTCAAAAGGTGGAAACAACCCAAATGTCCACTGATGGATGCATGGATAAACAAAATGTGGTCTATATATACAATGGAATATTATTCAACCCTAAAAAGGAATGGAATTTGGGCACATGCTACCACACAGATGAACCTCGCAGACATTATGCTAAGTGAAATAAGCTAGACACAAAAGGACAATACCTATGATTCTTCTCACTTGAGTTTCCTAGTCAAACTCAGAGAGTAGAACAATGTTGCCGGGGAATAGGGGAGGAGGGATGGGGAGTTAGTGTTCAGTGAGTACAGAGTTTCAGTTGGGGAAGAGGAGAATGTTCTGGAGATGGATGGTGGTGATGGCTGCACAACAGTGTGAATGGTCTTAATGTCATAGAACTGTATACTTAAAATGTGTAAGAGGGTAAATTTTATGTTATGTATATTTACAATAATAAAAATAACTACACTAAAAATAATTTTTATGAACTTCCAGTGCAAAAAATAAAACCTCCAGGTAATACTGAAGAGAGAGGGAAATGGATTGTGACCCTGTGGGGGGCTGTGGTCAAGGTTCAGGAGCCCTGGCGGGCAGACCAGGTACTTTCCCTGGGCAGCCAGGCTCACTACTTCTGGCGGTGCCTCAGGTCACCCTCGCACCTGCTCCAGACCCTGCTGCTCATTTTGGCGTTCATTTTAATGGAGGTATTTAAAATGAGTACTCACGCTTTATGAAACACTGTCCTTAGGGTCTACTCACTAGGCTGCCTGCTAAGCAAGAGTGCCTTCAAATGGGCGACTCTGCAACTTCAGGAAGAAAATGTCACTAAAGCCCCCAGTGGCAGACTGTTCCCAGATGCCCGGAACTGCATCTCCCGCCTTGCACGAGTTTGCCCAAGGCTTGTCTCTCCTCCCATCAAAAGGTGGGGTCTCTTTCCTACCCCCTCAAGTCTGAGATGGCAGAAGTGACCTTGTGTGGCTTCTGAGGCAGTGCTGTCACTGCTTCAGTGTTCTGGGGGGAGCCAGCTGCCGTGCAGTCAGGAGGCTGGGGCTGAAAGGCTGGGTTCTGTGGGGACACACTCGGTGGGAGGGCTGTGTCCAGAGCCCCGCTCAGCCCAGCCGCCGTCCACTGTGGCTTCATGAGACATGGGTCTGACGGCCTGTGGAACAGAGCAGGCCGACCAGGCACTGGAGATAGCAAATCATTGCTGTTGTAGGTCACTAGGTTTTGAAATGGCTTGATTCACAGCAATAGATTTCCAAGACCACATCTAACAAATTAAAGACGGAGAACACAGAATTGTATTACTGAGAGCTCTGGCACTCCTTCCCTGTTTGTATTCACTGTAATACTATTAAAATATATTAAAAAGAAAGAAATCCACCTCCACCTCCCTCATCTCAATGCTTTGCCTATTTTCATTTTCAGTACATATTTCTGGAATGTGATGGTAGGCATACAGTCAGGCGAGGCTGTGTTTATCAAGTACATAACATCTTGTAGCTTTCCCCTTCCTGGCTTTGTATCACTCATTCACACACTCAGCAAGCAGTCGCTGACATCTACTTCATGCCAATCACCGAGGATTCAGAGCTAAATGACTACATACTATTTTTTCACAATTTTGACCAACATTTACATAATCATTCCTTTGAAATGGCGTTTTGAGTTAAACACAAATTGAGCCAGGTGTTTCTCTTGTCTGTTGAGAAATTTTAACTTCAAAGAATTTATGGTAGCTTATAATATGATCTATGGTGTTAAAATTAAAACTATCAGCAAAGGAAAATACATATACCATGAATATGCCTAACGGAGTTGTAGGTCTGAGATTTCAGGCAGGACAAAGCACACACACTCCCGCGCACAGCCCGTCGGTCGTGCCCCTAACCGGGACGGCGACGCAGGTTCTGCCCTCACCGGCCCGAGCTGCAGGGGCAGTCTGGGGAGGAGGTGGCGGCAGCCGGCGCGGGCCGGAGTGTGCCACGTGGGGGGCGTCCGGCCGGGCCGCTGTGTGGGCGCCAACCGGAAGGTTCCGGGGCGGAGAAAGCTGGGGATTCGGGAAGGGGCCGGCTCTCGCGCAGGGGCCAGAGACTACCTGAGGAGGTGTCTGAGGCTCTCCCAGGGACTCGCCGTCAAAGAGAAGGGTCGCGCCTCCGCGCCACTGAGACCGGGGGAAGAAGCAGCGATAAACGGAGATGGAAACGGGTTTGTGGATCTGGAAGGAAAACAGTCCGTTTCCTGGCTGGCGATTTCTGTGTTTTCGCTTTTGTTTGTTCTGGCTTTTGTTTTTCAACTTCAAGTACAAGATGAGACGCGAGTGCGGGAGAGGGGCTGGAGGTTTGGAGGCACGGAGACTGTACCGACGATCCTGGCTGCATTACTGACGGCCAGGCCGCCGGGACGCGAGAGTCCAGCAGTTGACGCAAGGAGAGGCCGGGTCCGGCAGCGGCCTCTCGGAGTCGTCCGAGCAGACTCCCGCCCAGTCCGGACCCCGCCTCTCCGCAGTGGTGATTGGTGGAGCCCGCGCAGATGGGCAGGGGCGCGGCCAATGGGGCGCGGCTGGGCGGGGCCGCGGCCGGGAGGTTGGCGGGCAGGCTGCTCCGGGAGGGCGCGGGCGAGGTAGGAAGGGAGCGTCGGGGCTTCGGAGCCGAGGCCAGGGCCGGGGCGGCCGTGGCGGCCGGGCCGGGTACCCAGGGAGCCGGGCGTGCAGTGCGAACCCCTCTTGGATTCATCGCTCGGCACAGTCGCTGGGCCTTGGACTCTGTAGTTGGAGCTAACGGGGATTCGGCCACTAAACTGTTGTGGAAGGAAGGCAGGCAACGGTCCGTGGGCCGGCGCCCGCTTGTCCCTTCCGCGGGCGCGGGCTGAGGGGGCGGCAGGGTCCGGCGAGGCCGCCCGGCTCCTCCCGGCCCAGCTTGGCGCTGCCCGGCTCTCATCCTGGCACCTACGTTTACTGGGCTGCATAATTGTACGAGTTACTCAACCATGCTAAACCTAATTCTTGTAAGACAAGAATAATTATACCTATCTCATGAGCTTGGTCCAAGGAATAACTGACATAATGAACTCATGACCGTCCATTTGTAGCCCAGTGACTGGCACATAGTACGTGCTCAATGAACCCACTGTTTCTCCACCGTCCCCGTCAGTTCCCCTGGCTCTTGTCCTTGGCGGGCCACCCTCCCGGGCAGGCCGACAGCCCGTCCTGCGCCCACCAGGCCGGAGCTGCCCCTAATTGCTATGTGTGGTCTGCTTGAATGTGATCTGATGCTTGGGGGATCATTTTAAAATGTTACCAAGCCTTTTAAAAAGAGTCTTTCACACTAGCTGTGACAATTTTTCAATAAAAACATTGTTAAAATAAACATACAAACAAAAGCCAACCAGAAAATAACAAGTGCCGATGAGGATGTGGAGAAACCAGAACCCTTGTGCATTGCTGGCCGGAATGTAAAATGGTGCAGCTGCTGTGGAAAATGGTATGGTGAGTCCTCAAAAAATTAAGCAGATTTACCGTATTACCCAGCAATTCCACCTCTGGTCATATATCCGAAATAAGCAAAAGCAGGCACTAGAACAGATACTTGCACATAGCTTTATTCACAATGACCAAAAGGTGGAAACCACCCAAGTGTCCATTGACAGATGAATGGATAGATAGAATGTGATATATATACATAGTGGAGTACTATTCAGCTTTTAAAAGTAAGGAAATTCTAACACATGCTACAACATGCATGAACCTTGAGGATATTATGCTGAGTAAAATAAGCTAGTCACAAAAGGACAAATATTGTACAATTTCACTTATATGAAGCACTTAGAGTAGTCAAATTTGACTGCCAGAAAGTAGAACGGTGGCTGCCAGGGATTGGAGGAGGGGCAATGGGAGTTAGTGTTTAATGGGGAAAGAGTTTCAGTTTGGTAAGTCTGGAGATGGGTGGTGGTGACAGCTGTACAACAATGTGAATGTGCTTAATGCCACAGAATTGTATCCTTAAAAATGGTAAATTTTATGTTATGCATATTTTACCACACTAAAAAACCTAAACACTTATTAAGTAATGTAATCCTCAAGCCAAATGACTGGTCACTCTTACATATAAGAACTTACATAAAGGAAGACAAACATCGGCAGTTACCCAAATTAAGCTAATAAAAAGATTTGAAATGTTTTACACTTCTGCAGAGATAATGTTATTTAAACCTCCAGGACAAGGCTTGCCATATATAGGCAATCAATTAATGGTCAATATTATTATTATTATTATAAATAAAGTGTGGTGATAGGTGCACTCTGAAGAGTTGTAGATAGAAGCCAGTGCACTGTGTGCTTAGGAAATTTTCTGGCAAAAGTGCAAAGTGTAGAGATTTCCGTAGAGCTTCGAGAACAGTCAGACACAACAAGAATTGCTGAATTCTGGTATTTGTTCCTTCTGTCCTTTGTGCACTTACCAAGTATAATTAGGTTCTTGTTGAATGTGGTGCTCTCTGCTGGATGAGATGGGCTTTGTGAATGTGAATAGGTTTGATCCCTGACCTCTAGGAGAAGAGATGAGGTCCACACGTGTAACTATCACGCAGTTGGGCCGTGGTGTCCTGAGGAGGACGGCCTTTAGCACGGGCTGAAACGCAGAGCAGCATCACCACGTTGTGAGCATGCAAACACGGTTGCTCGGGTTAGTTGTAAAGGCATGAAACAGAGCTGGTGATGGGTCTAAAACCTGAGCAGGCTTCTTGGATGTGCTTACAATTCTTGGCAACTGCTCTCCCTTTCTGACCCCGAATTCTCTTTGCTTTCCTCTCCCTCCTAAGGCACTGTCAGAGTTCTCCTGGTCTCAGATGCCAGCCCTGAAAGTCTGAGGAGATGGCTGCAGCAGCAGTGGCTGGACTGATCCCGGTGCTGCACTCTGTGGCTGGTGACAAGTCCGGCTACTATATTGGGCGGCAGCTGTGGTTTGGCTTAATCGCCTTGTACGGGGTGGTGGTGTATGTGGTCCGCATGCCCTGGGCACACATCCATGAAGATTTCTGGTGCCATGGCAACATCACCTATCCGTGCTTGATTGAATGTTTTGAAAAAAACTTTAGCAACCCTGTCATGGGAATTTGGTACTTCTTCTTCTTCATCTTCACCACTCTCTTCTTCCTCATGGAATTCTTCATGGCTCAGATTCGGCACAAGCAGGTCAAGATGAAGTCGATGGACTTGGTGGTAGGTGCAGCAGAGGAGGGCTCCATGACGGGGATCCAGGAACACATCCTCTCCTCCAAGGAGAAGTCCATCCTGAACTTCCACCAGGAGAAGATGCTTCTGCTTTTGTACCTCCTGTACTTCCTGCTGCAGGTTGGTGCCCAGTGTGTGTTTTTATTCCTTCTCATGTTTCATCACCTGCCCTTGGTGACACAAGCTGTCACTCACTGCAGCACCTATGACTGCCCTGGCCCCTACCTCTGCCTGATCCGGGCGACCATGGAGAAGCGGATGTCCATCTACACCCTCATCACCCTGTCCTTCCTCATCATCATCTTCTGCACAGGCTTCTTCATGTACAGCATTCACCATTACCTGTTGAAGGGCATTTCCAGCTTTAAGTATTGGATGAATTGACATTTGGGAGGAAAAGCACCCTTCTTAAAGTCTTTTCCCACTTGAACTATGCTGTTTATGTTTCTCTAAATATTGTGTCTGGGGCAAGGCCTCCTCCTGCTAACCTTTGGTTTTCTCCTTTGAAAAATAAATGTTTGCTGTTCTTGTTTTCTTTCTCTACTGCCGGGCTCAGGTTTTCTTACTGTGGCTGGGTGGTATGCAGTAGGTAACATTGCAGAGCTTTTCCCCCCAGGCTGTCTAATTTCATCCTCACCAGAAGGCTGTGACACTGAGCTTGTCACTTCATCCTTCCAGGATCTTCCAATCAGGAAGTGTTTCCATACACTTAGAACTAAGAGCTTTAAATTGATTTACTTGTACTCTGGCTTCTCCAGTATTGTTTCTGTTAAAATACAGAGAAGACAATTCTTCTCCAAAGGAAAATTCTAGAGTGTACTTTCAGGGTAGGTTCATCCTGGTTCTGCCCCTGGGGGTTCCCCAAGCTCCTAGGTGTGAGCTCAGTCTTGACACCTCACTTGAGGCTCCAGTGAGGACTAAATAAACGTGGATGAGTCCCACTGGGGAGAGGATGGGTGGGAATGAGGTTCAGTGGAGGCAATCCACTGGGTTTCACTGCACCAAGAATCGTGCCTTGCTCCCAGACCCGACCTGTCTACCGAGATGGCTGCAGCCCACCTCCAGGTCTAGGTGGAGGTTATGAGCCACTCTTTGCGGCTCCCTGCTGAGTCCTGTTGTTTGTAAGCACAAGGGAGCTTGACCAGACAAGACTAAAGCTCCTCACATTTGTAGAGGGGCAAAGATGGGGGTGAGAATAAGGACATTGCAGAGAAGGTATGGTCAGTCACCTCACCCTGTGCTAGGCATATCATCCCCCAAAGTAGTTCCAGGGACCATCCCGTGCCCAAGGCTTGGGCTCCCTCCAAGGCCTCAGGGAGAGAGATGGAGTAGAGGGCACCCAGAAGCCTGGCCTTGCTGGGTACACTCTGTGCTATCCAAGTGAGCACGATGTCCCCAGATCACCTGTTGAATGTAGTTAAGATTTTCTTCTAGTAAGTATAGTTTTGGTTGTGGGGGCTGACTGGGGCCCACAGACCCTGAGATGGCACCCACTCATTTTCTGCCTCCTGTTGTCCAGGCCTTTGTGCAGTCCCCTCCTTACACATGCAGGTGGGTCTGTGACTTGCTGCTAACCAGTAGCATAAGGCAAAGGATGCCACTGCTGTGATCCCAGCATGTTACATGGAAGTCCATGTTAGTAGCCTAGAATGAAAGACTCTCCCTCACTGGCTTTGAGGAAGGAAGTTGCCACGTTATGAGAAGGCTGATGGAGAGAGACACGGTGAGGAATTGCAGGCAGCCTCTTATTGCTGAGAGTGGCCCAAGCTAACAGCCAGTAGCAAAATGAGGACCTTGGTCATAGAAATGCACAGGAATTGACTTTTGCCAACAACTTTAATGAACTTTGAAGTGGAATGTTCCCCACTCAAGCCTCCAGATGAGAATACAGCCCAGCATATGCCTTCATTATCACTTTGCGAGACCATGGGCGAAGGACCCACATGTGGTTTCCTGACCCACAGGAACTGTGAGATGACATATGTGTATTGTTTTCAGCTGCTAAGTGTGTTGAAATTTGTTATACACATTAGAAAACTAACACTGACTCTAGGGCCTGCCACAGTGGTACAGGAACCAAGGGAAGCTGAATGGTCTCAGCATTAGGCATCTGTGGAGACCTGCTTTTCTTCCATCCCAGAAAAAATTGTCCTTTGCCTTCTTGCAGCAGCTGACCCAGCTACACTGCAAGAAGCCTGAGAAAGTCTTGGCAGAGATTGCCCAAGACTGAGACCACTGCTACTGCAGCTTCTGCCTCTGCTCCCTAGATAAGAAAGCTGCTGCACAGGCCGGTCCTGGAAAATGCTCGCTGTCCTGAAGAGAGCCATCCTGTTCTGAATTTGGGCTCAGCTAGGTGGGACCTGGGATCGCAGCACCATCAGTTCCACATACAATTACAAGTAAGTGACCCACTGGACTCTCATAACCCCCAGCAGGCACAAGGATCAACCATTGAAGCTGCCTGATGCCATCTTCAGTGCTCACCCTGGGCTGGGCATCTGTGTGCACCAAGCAACATGCACAATTGTGCGCAGGGCCCTGGGAAGCCCCCTTGTGAGAAGGCCAGCACCCTGTGGGTGAGGCTGTACCCAATGCATGTCTGGAGTTGTGCAGAAGAGCAATTGCCTCTCAGATCTGTGGGACATTTTAGGGGCGAATCACAGCCAAGCATTGGCTGTATGCCCAGTGCCCAGAAACAGTTTTTGGAACATAGCAGGGGTTCAATAAATAGTTTTGGTCACATGGAGTATAACCACATGCTGTCAGAGAACCTTGATGCTGTTTTTAGGGCTTGTGGGTAGTACTAATACTATTCTCAGGCAGATTCATTGAGAGTCCAAACTCGGTCTGGCTTATATCTCAGGTAAACCTCCCATGTCCACTCTCCCTGAGCTTGTCCTGGTTGTAGACAGTGGTTCCCAGTGGTTGGATCTGTGCCATCGTGTTTCAAAGGAGAGATGGAACGGCAGTTTGGACAGAAACAGCCATTAGTCGGCAGCTACGTCTCAGTATTTACTTGTCCCGATGGAGATTGTTCCAGGCAGAGGGAACAGCAAGGCCCTGACCCGAGGTGGTGGATCGGTCAGGGCTCAGTCAGGGACAGAAGCCACACTAGTAGTTTGACCAGAGAGAATTTAATACAAAGACTCATTAACTAGTAAAAGGTGGTTAACTACTTAAAGAGGCAAAAAGAGAACTCCAAGGCATCCAGAAGCAGCAACTGCAGAAAGCAGCTTCTGCCTCTAGGTCTGAGGGAGAGGGAACAAGAAAGGGTGTAAAAATTGCATGTCTGCCATGGAAACGTGTAGCCTGCCTCTGAAGAAGCTTGCCAGCAGGTGTGGGTAGAACTAATCCATAGCAGCAGAGCAACTTGCCAGAGGTACAGGCAGAAGCCAGTCCACGAGGGCTACTTAGGTGAGTGCTGCCAACCATCCAGCGCACCAAAGAACTAGCTGCTGCACCAACAAATAGCACTCTGGGAGGAATCCCCTGATTTCTTTTATTGCCGCTCAGTGTCCTTCCAGTGTTATCTATTGACAAAGCCTAACATCAAACATCTGGCAAAGGAGAAATGTTTACAGGCTCCGCTCCAGTGTCACCAAACAGGGCAAGAAAGGGTGGATTTGGAGCTAAGAGGCAATACGTTGATAACTGGCACAGTCTACCCTTTTGGCTACTCAGCTTCCATACATATCCTTCTACACATATTTGAACTTCCAAACAATAACGAAGCAACTCAAAGTTCCCTCCTAACAAGCTGTAGCTGTCCTTCCTACGGGTGAAGAAGTTCTCACACTCCCCCAACCCGGAGACACACAGTCCCCAAAGGCATCACATCCATTGCTGGCTATATTCAGTACTTCCAAGTTTAGTCACAGTCCTACTGAAAATTTTAACATTATATTATAACAACTGAATTATAACCTTTATAATATTATAACCAATTATAACAACTGAATTGTAACCTTTAATAACTTGTATACAAAATAATAAGGGAAAGAAGAACATAGAAGAAAATAGTTACTATGTGCAAATAAATACATACACAAAAAGAAAATATGCAAACCTACTATAATTCTTTTTTTTTTTATTTTTGCCTCTTGACATGAATGTTTGAGCTAATATAATTCTTGTAATTAGTTACAAGGTCATGGTTAGTATCTGTGTCTCCCTTCTGTACTCCCACTCAATTTTTTCTTTGTCTTCAGCCATGAACTTAACTAGATGGGGTTCTTATCCTGGTTCTCATCACCTGAACCTTTGTTTCTGAAGGGTCTGAATCCTCAAGAGTCTGGACTTTTTCTTTCGTTCATTTGCTGTAGCTTTCAACTAACCTTCACTATTGGGCATGCTGTATGCTGGGCTCCAGAGAGTTCTCATTCCCGGTTGTGAATGGGGGCAATTGTGATCAGTCACTCCGGCCAGTAGGGCAACCCTTTCTTCTGCTTATTGGTTCAGCGGCATAAGGGCCCTCAAATTGCCAAGTGGCAGTCATCTTCCAAATCAATGGAATCATTGTTATATCCTTTAATTCCCACTTGGGAACTAAGACTGCCAGCCAGAAGAGCTCAAGGTTGCTGACTGAGAAGCAAAAACTGCTGCCAGTGTTTTATTAGGTATGATAGTGGGAGGAGCCTCTCTCACTTTTGCCCTTTGATTCCCAGGCAGGTACATTTTAGCTGTGTGGGAGGTAGCAGCATGGGGTGGTCTCTGGTTCAAAGCATATACTGCAGACTGTAAGACAGCCTCCATCTTCTCTCCTTTCAAGGCTTGCAATTCTCATAATTGACACCATAGCTGAGTTTTCAGTGAGCCAGTCCACCTTTCCATCCATTCAGCTGCCTCTGGGTGGAGGGGTATTGTGGTAAGATCTCACAGGCATGGGCCTATTGCTATCCTTTACTGTAAAACTTAGACGCATCAGACGCAATTCTGTGAGGAGTGCGTGACAGTCTTGAGACACTCCTTGAGTCCGTAGATGGGGGTGCTGGCAGAAGCATTTCAGGCAAGAAAGGCAAATCCATGTCCAGCATATGTGTGTATCCTAGCAAGGACAAATCTCTGCTCTGTCAGTGGTGGAAGAGGTCCAATGTTATTACCCTGCCATCAGGTGATGGCTGCCCCTCTGGGGGATGGCGCCACATGGGTCAGTGTTGGTGTCTTGTTAGTAGAGTAGGCACTCGTCAGAAGCAGCTCTCAGGGCCGTGGCGAGTCCACATTGTTGAGCCCATGGATAGCCTCCATCCTTACCCCCGGCCACCTCCTTCATGGGTCCACTGAGCAATCAATGGGGTAGCTGGAGGCAGAAGCTGGCTGACCCCCATGGAGTGTGTCACTTTGTCCACTTGATTACTGAGAATTTCCTTTGCAATGGATGCTTTTCGGTGAGCATTCATGTGGGATAAAAATGTCTTTACTGGCTGGGCGCGGTGGCTCACACCTGTAATCCTAGCACTCTGAGAGGCCGAGGCAGGAGGATCGTTTGAGCTCAGGATTTCAAGACCAGCTTAAGCAAGAGCAAGACCCCGTCTCTACTAAAAATAGAAAGAAATTAGCTGGACATGGTGGCGCATGCTGGTAGTCCCAGCTACTCGGGAGGCTGAGGCAGGAGGATCGCTTGAACCCAGGAGTTTGAGGTTGTGAGCTAGGCTGACGCCATGGCATTCTAGCCTGGGCAACAGTGAGACTCTGTCTCAAACAAACAAACAAACAAAAAATGTCTTTACCATCCATACCAATTCTGAGAGTTCCTTCCACACACCCTTTCCTCAGAGTTCCTTGTCACCTCTCTTTCAATCCTGTTCCTTCCATGTCCCTGACTGTCTGGTCAAACTGCCAACAACTACACATGAGTCATGTGGAAATCTCTGGCCATCTCTCAGTCCTGCAGGCTGGGCAAGCACACTGGTCAAAATTCTGCCCACTGGGAGCATTTTCTTCCCCACCACCACCGCCTCCCCGGGCCAGCCCTCGGTGGGACTCTCACGCTGCAGCTGTCTACTTGTGTGTGGCCAATTATCACACAGACACATCCATAAACCAGTCTCTAGTTCTTTCTTCCTCAGGCAACTTGTCTTATGGCGGTCCCCGTGAGTTCACCGGCCTGAACTGAGGGAGGGGGGCTAATGTAGGCAGTGTTGGTGTCGAAGGAATCGGAGTCACTGGCTCACGTAACTTACTTGTATCTTGACTCTCCTCAACCTCGGACTTCTGCATAACATTTGCGCTTGATGACAGATTGCTGCAGTGCATACCCAACCTGTGACTGACACAGGATAATGCAA
The DNA here is from genome assembly GCA_963574885.1 of Lepilemur ruficaudatus. NCBI lineage: Eukaryota > Metazoa > Chordata > Mammalia > Primates > Lepilemuridae > Lepilemur > Lepilemur ruficaudatus. Next base: position 61,326 of record CAUYRT010075834.1, read on the forward strand.
AGTTTACGATGGTAAGCTCAGCCTGCGTGATCACCTAACATGCTATGAGTAGATGTTTCATCTCTACCCAGAGCCAGTAGCAAGCCAGAAGGTGTTTCTCAGGAAGGAGCCTAGTTATCTGCAGAAGAAAGGCATAGATATGTCAAAAAATTTGAGAGGTCTGCACTGTGATCATCCTATTGGTGCTTGCCAGAGGCTGCAACACATTATTATTTTCTGCAGACACTTAGAAAATCACTGGATCAACTGAATTATAGGGTGAGTGGAAAAGCAACTTGCAGGGCAGCCTGGACTTGCTGCAGAGCTTTCCCTGGCTCTGATCCTTACTCAAGACCGTTAGCCTTGTGAGTGACTCGGCTTGGAGTCGGGACAGATGCTGCCTCCAAACACCAAGAAGAGCACTAAGCATTGTGCCTCTTCTTTGTGAGGTACATGGTGCAAGGTGCAGCAATCGCCTCTTACCTTGGAGAGGATCTCTCGACATTCTCCAGGCCACTGGACTGCCAGACAGTTCACTGATCTGGTGGGTTCCTGGTTTCTGTGATATTCAGCTTCCACCTTCTGGGTCTTGTATGTCTTATGAAGACATCTGAATTATTTGTCACTTCCTGCTTGTCATAGTCAATCAGCCTAATGTTATAATTACAGTAAACCAGTGTGATGTTTAGTGGATTAACAACATGATCGAGGTTTCTAGAGAGGAGAGCTGATGTAGCCCAGTTAGCCCTGCTGGGTAAAAACAACCTACTTACAGCTAGATTTTGCAAATTGGTGTGGAGAGAAAAAGCACTAGGTAGGTCCATAGTGGCTTATCGAGGGTCAGAGGCTGTGTTGATTTGCTCCAGTAAATATACCACATCTGGAACAGCAGCTTCATCACAATCAACCTTGGGTGATAATTTAATTTATTATAATGTCAATATGTGTCATAGATAACTAGCATCCAGCTTCCTATTGGCAGGGAGCACAGCACTGCTCTCAAACCCAAATGCATGGCTGAAACCATTCTCACATCCCATCCTTGAGAGCTTGTCTCCTCAGACCACTCCCAGTACCAATTCTGTATCAGGGTTCAGTCTGCAAAAAGAAACTACACCAGTAATTTGAACTGGAAAAATTTAATGTAAAAAATCATAACTTGTAATGGGTGATTAACTATCAAACTGAAAGTAGCAACTGGAAGATGCAAAAAGCAGCTACTACCGCTAGGGTTGAGGGAGGGTGAATTAGGAAGGAACAAAGACCTTAGGAGAGCCCTCCCCACCCCACCTCAACACTGATTCAGACCTTCTTGGCGAGCTGTGGCTGCTGTAAGAACACACAGTCTGCCAGTGATAAACAAAATTCCCGGAGAGCCTGGGCCAGCTCTCTGGCCTACTGGGTGGAGGAGAAACTTGCTGGAGGGCATCGGTAGGCTGGGGCTGGTCTGAAAGGGCCACTGAGATGGGCACGGCCAGGCCTCTCACACACCACTACACTGGCTACCCCACCTAGAAGTAGCATACTTCAATTGGGAAGGAAGTCCCTTTATTCTGCAATGGCCTTGTAATGTCCCTTCAGTGCCCTCTGCTGACAAAGCCTCTACTGACATTGAGCAAGCCGACGAAGGAGAAATGTTTATAGGGCCCAGCTCTAGTATCACAAAGCAGGGCAAAGAGCGGTGGATTTGGAGCTGAGAGGCAAACTGATAACTGGCACAGGAGTGAGTGAATTTGGTTGTTTAATGGACGACAAGAAGGCCAGCACAGCTGGAGGCAGGGAACGGGACTGGGACAATGTGGGAAAGGGGCTTTATAGATCATGGTGAAGACTTTGGATTTTAATCCAAGTGTGATGGGAAAACACTGGGCAGTTTAGAGCTGTGATGTGGTGTGATGTGATTCATTTGAAAAGATCAGTCTGATAATTGTGTGGACACCTGACTTTAGGCGGCAAGAGTAGAGGCTCCTGCCCACCGGGTGTCAGCAAATCTGCCCTGCGTCTTCTTCAGGCGGCACATTCTCTGATGGGTTCTAACCAGGGTGACCAAATGTCTTATTAATAGTTGGCCTGGGACAACTAGGGGGCCATTCACTCTCTACTCTTAAAGTTCTAGTTTGAGAGAACATACTATATGGTCACCCTCGTTCTAACATACCTTGAATCCTCCCCTTTCTTGAAAATGAGCCTGAAATTTCAAGATTACCAGGTAGAATTTCTAGAGGTGACTGCTGTGTCATTGCTACACTTGGAGGACACCTGAAGGGCAGGTAATTCCTCAAGACCCTCCCCAGCCTCAGCCCCCCAGCACCTCAGAATCCTCTCGTCCCTGCTCCTGTTTCATACTTCAAGCCCCAGCCCGTCGGTGTAATTCATGCTGCAGAGTGTTGAACTTCCTCTAGCTTAAGATGCCCTGAAGAGGACTCGGGGAGAGCCTCATTGGCAATAGCCCATTTTGAAGACTAGGGCACCATCAAAGGAGTCTGCAGAAGACTTTCAGTTCAAGATGGCAGCCGTGTGCGGAAGGTCGAACCACTCTTACTTGGAGCCAAGGCCAGATCACCTGTCCCACCTGGCTTCATCGCTTCCCAGCACATCAAGTTTCTAGGTGGGCAAAATACAAGTTCCCCTCATGATGCCCCTGGCCCTTCTCCCTGACCCATTCCCCACTCCCCCTACCTTTTATCACACTTCTCACTTTTCCGTCCTCTTGCCCCAGGGCTGACAGACTTCACTCCAGTTTTCATCAAATCATGTTCTCCTCTCTTATTTATGCCCTCAAACCTTGGGTTCCCACCTTAATGTAATGGAATAACAGAAACGTTAAGTTTTCCCTCCCGGTGACCTTTGCATTTTAACAGGAATCAAAGTCTGATACCAATGGTTCTGAACATCTGGTATAAATAGGAACCATGTGGGGAGATTGTCTAAAATGTACTGATGGGCTACAATCCCTGAGGACTTGATTTAATAGTTCTGAGGTAGGGCCTAGGAATCTGTGTTTCCTTCAAGCATCCCAAGTGGTTTTTTTTTTCTTTTTCTTTTTTTTAGAGATGAGATCTTGCTCTGTCGTCCAGGCTGGAGTGCAGTGGTGTGGCATGATCATAGCCCACCATAGCCTCAAACTATGGGGCTCAAGTGATCCCCTTGCTTCAGCCTCCCAAGTAGCTGGGGCTACAGGTGTGCACCACCACACTTGGCTAATTTTTAAATTTTCTGTAGAGGTGGGGTCTGGCTATGTTGCTCAGGCTGCCCGGTGATTTTAATCGGTGGTTCAGGAACCACACTTTGAGAATAATGCCTCAAGTTAAAGGGAGGAGACTCTAATGCTAGAATTGCATGTGTTGGCTATAGAAGGAGAAGGCTTTGTTGGGTCCCAAAAATCACGCTACAGAGATAGTTGCATACAAACAGATGAACCATATTTTCTGATTCCAAAGTTGTGTCACATGTGGGGCATCACTGAAACACCTGGGCCAAGTGGCCAACATACCACATGGGGTTAGATGGGATTTTGGTGTTATTGAATCTGCCATGCCCCGCCCCGCATCTCCTCCCTGTGGGATCCCCTAGGAAATTAGACACATGGAACTGCAGCCAATTAGGGATATAAGTACTATTTTATCACTAGCTGGAATAATGCAGAGTATTGTACAATGTGGAGCTCTGCAGAGGCTGGATTGGAGCCCAGCATGGTGGTGCATGATCAGTTCAGGGTCTTGTATTCCACCACCTTCCCCAGTCTGTTCTCGAGCTGATATATCCAAATGTGCCTCTGAAGAGCAGGAAATTGCCAGACTGCTGAGTCCCTGACCTGGCAAGCCATGCAGTCATGGGGAGAGAAAGATGAACTAAGAGCTGGAGACATACAGGGAGAATGCCTGGTTCTGCTTGGTCTACGGAGGCAGGAAAAGTAAAGCATGAGAGAGTGCCATGTGTGCATACCGACTTTTTACTGTGCGTAGATCCAGCCCTCTAATAACTGTGGCCCAATGAATAAATGGCCAGTACTCTGATCAGCTGGATCAATAACCACATCTCCTCTGGTGGGAGATGGGAAGAGACAGGCAGAAGAAGGCCTGATGCAGGAGAGGGCCGCAGCCCAGGCCAGGCCTGCATGGCTGGTGCCAAGTGCGACCCTACACACCTCAGCTGCCCTTCCCTTGGTGACACGCCTCCACGGCTGTGTTTCATTCCTGGCAAGGGCTGTACTCCCACTTCTTTCACTAGAAAGCATTCCAAGATGCAAGAGAGAGTCATCTCATTATAAGGTACATCTTGAATCTGTTCTAATTGATTAAAACTATCATTTTTAACTTTGGCACTTTAGTGATTCCTGTTAACAAATGACATATTGCAACAGATTGTGATCCACAGATGGGTTGTAACCTCGTGGGCCAGGGCCTGGTGGAGGACACCTCTACCCTGTTCCTGGAGCCAGGGCTCTTTCACGTCTCTCTCCTCAGGTGTGTTCTCAATAATGGGTACCACTGACATACCATCATATCTATAATCCCCCTTGAGGTGCATTTCCTTGTTCCTTTTATCATCTCTTGTCATTTTAAACTCCCATCCTGAAAAGAGAAGAGTGGCCATGACAGCAGCTTAGAGTGGTGAATCACACACCTGTTCCTTCCGTTGTGTGAGCATCCATGAAAAGAGGGGTATCCTGGCTGTTTTTTAGCTTCTTAGATGGCGAAGGTCCACTTATGTCCTTTCCATTTATATCTCAAACATGTCTTCAGGCTGAATTCATTCCTTTTGCACTCTTGATGGAGCAATGTAGATTTCATTGCCATGCTTCAAGCTAATTCCTCCTCCAGTTCCAGTGACCCAGCTCAAATGGTAAAAGTGTTTGCAAAGTTCTGGACTCAGGTATCTTAGATGTTCCTTGTCCTGTGCATCCTCTGGAGTGTGACAGCGAGACATGGACCAGACGAGAGGGACCTGCAGCCTCCAATCTTTGGCCAATGCTAATGCAGCCAATTAGGCTATTTTTTTGTTGTTGTCCTCTGTGCCTTTGGTGTCATATGAAAGAAATCATTGCCAAATCCAGTGTCATGAGGCTTTTGCCCTACATTCTTCCTCTAAGAGTTTTATTATTTTAGCTCTTATATTTAGGACTTTCATCCAATTTGAGGTAATTTTTGTATGGGGTATTAGATAAGGGTATAACTTCATTATTTTGCATGTGGATACACAGTTTTCCCAGAACCATTTGTCGAAGAGACTGCCCTTTTCCCCACTGAATGGTCATGGCACCTTTGTCAAAGATCAACTGACTGTATATGTGGTTTATATCTGGGCTTTCTATTCTAGTCCATTGGTCCGTATGTCCGCCTTTATGCCATTACCATGCTGTTTAGACTTCTGTACTTTGTACTAAGTTTTTGTACTAAGTTTTGAAATCAGGACGTGTGAGTCCTCCAGCTTGTTCTTCTTTTTCAAGGTTGTTTTGTCTATTTGGGGTCCCTTGAGATTCTGTATGGATTTTAGGATGAGTTTTTCTATTTTGGCAACAAATGTCATTGGGATTTTAGTATATGGTTGCTAAAGTGAGCATGGAATTTTGGTAAGAATTGCATTGAAGCTTCAGATTGCTTTGGGTAGTATTGGCACCTTAAAACTATGAAGTCTTCTAATCCATAAACATGGTATACATGACCATTTATTTATGTCTTCTGTAATTTCTTTCAGTAATGTTTTGTAGTTTTCATTGTATAAGTTTTCATCTCCTTGGTTAACTTAATTTCTAAGTATATTCTTTTCGATGCTACTGTAAATAGAATTGTTTTCATAATTTCCTTTTCAGATTGTTCATTGGCAGTGGACATAAATGCAACTGATTTTCATGTGTTAACTTTGTATCTTGCTACTTTGCTGAATTCATTTATTAGTTCTAACTTTTTTGGTGTGAGGAATCTTTAGGGTTTTCTACATAGAAAATAAAATGAACAGCAATAATTTTACTTCATACTTTCCAACTTGGATGGCTTTTATTTCTTTTTCTTGCCTAATTGCTCTGGCTAGAACTTCCATACTATGTTGAATAAAAGTAGTGAAAGAAAGTATCCTTACCTTGTTCCTGGATCTTAGATGAAAAGCTTTTAGTCTTTCACCATTGAGTGTGATACTTGTTGTGGGCTTTTCATATCTGGCTTTTATTATGTTGAGGTAGTTTTCTTATATTCCTAGTCTGTTGAGTATCATCATCATGAAAATGTGTTGAATTTTGCCAAACACTTTTTCTGCATCAATTAAGATGATCATTTTTCCCCCTTCACTCTGTTAATGTGGTATATTACATTGATCAATTTTCATATGTTGAACCATCCTTGCATTCCAGGAATAATCTCACTGGGTTATGGTGTATAATCATTTTAATAAGGTGCTAAATTTGGTTTGCTAGTATTTTGTTGAGGACTTTTACATCAATGTTCATAAAAGATACTAGTCTGTAGTTTTTTTATAGTGTTTTTGTCTGGCCTTGGTATCAGGGTAACACTGGTCTCATAGAATGAGTAGGAAGTATTCTCTCTCCTTTTCAATTTTTTGGAAAAGTTTGAGAAGGATTGATTTTAGTTCTTTAAATGTTTGGTAGAATTCACCAGTGATGCCATCAGGTCCAGGGTTTTTCTTTGTCAGGAGATATTTTTTTAATTTCAGCATATTACGGGGGTACAAATGTTTAGGTTATGTATATTGGCCTTGCTCCCCCTCCCCCCCAGTCAGAGCTTCAAGCGTGTCCATCCCCTAGACGGAGTGCATTGCACTCATTATGCATGTATATACCCATCCCCTCCTCATCCCTCCCATCTGCCCAACGCCCAGTGAATGTTATTCCTATATGTGCACTTAGGTGCTGATCAGTTAAAACCAATTTGATGGTGAGTACATTTGGTGCTTATTTTTCCATTCGTGGGATACTTCACTTAGTAGAATGGGTTCCAGCTCTTTCCAGGAAAATACATGTCAGGAGATTTTTGATTACTGATTTAATCTTGTTGCTAGTTACAGGTTGATTCAAATATTCTATTTCTTCATAATTTAGTCTTGGTAAATTTTGTTTTTGTGGGAATTTTCTCATTTCCTCTAGGTTATCCAATTTGTTGGTGTACAATTGTTCATAGTACTCTCTTATAATCTTCTTTATCTCTGTAGAATCAGTAGTAAAGTCTCCACTTTCATTTTTTATCTTAGTATTATGAGTCTTCTCTTTTTTCTTCTTAGTCCATCTAACTAAAGCTTTGCGAATTTTGTTGATATTCTCAGTGAACCAACTTTTGGTTTCATTGATTTTCTCTATTGTTTTTCCATTCTCTATTTCATTTATTGCTGTTCAAATTTTTATTATTTCCCTGTTTTTTCTAGTTTTGGGTTTAGTTTGTTCTTCTTTTTCTAATTTCTTAAGTTGTAAAGTTAGATTATTAATTTAAGATGTATTTTGTGTTTTAACATAAGAGTTTATAGCTATAAATTTTCCCCTTAGCACTGCTTTCACAAATTTTGGTGTGTCGTATTTTTGTTTTCATTTGTCTTTAAGTATTTTCTAATTTCCCTTGTGATTTTTTTTCTTTGATCCATTGGTTATTTAAGACTGTATTCTTTAATTTTCACAAATTTGTGAATTTTCTAACTTTTCTTCTGTTATTGATTTTTAATTTCATCCTGTTGTGGTTTCAGAAGGTACTTTGTATGATATCTATCTTTTATAATCTATTAAAAATTATATGGACATAGTGGTGTGTGCCTGTAGTCCTGGCTACTGGGGAGGCTGAGGTGGGAGGATTGCTTGAGCCCAGGAGTTGGAGGTTAGAGTCAGCAATGATCACACAACTGTACACCAGCCTGGGTGACAGAATGAGACCTTGTATCTAGAAAAATTAAGATAAATAAATAAATCTGTTGAAACTTAATTTGTTGCCTAGCATATGGTCTATTCTGGAAAATGTTCCAGGTGCACTTGAGATGAATACGTATGTTGTTGTTATTGGATAGAGTGTTCTGTATATGTCTGTTAGATATAGTCAGTTTATTGTGTTGTTTAAGTTCTCTATTTCTTTATTTATCTTCTGTCTGGTTATTATATCCATTATTGAGAGTGAGGTATTGAAGTCTCCAACTCTTATTGTAGAACTGCTTATTTCTCCCTTCAACTATGTCTGAGGTTTTGTTTCATATAGATGGTTCATTATTAGGTGTGTAACTATTTATAATTGTTATATCTTCTTGCTATATTGATTGTTTTATTAACATATAATGTCTTTCTTTGTCTCTTATACATTTTTCTCATTTAAAGTCTATTTTTTGTTGTTTTATTATAGCCACTCTGGCTCTTTTTTGGTTACTATTTGCATGGAATATCTGTTGCTATCACTCACTTTAAATTTATTTGTGCCTTTGGATCTTAAGTGAGTCTCTTGTAGACAGCCTACAGTTGGCTCTAATATTTTCAATCCATTTTGCCAATCTCTGTCTTTTGACTTGGGAGTTAATCCATTTAAATTTAAAGTAATGATTGATAAAGAGGGATTTCTGTGATTTTGGTACTTGTTTTCTGTTGTTTTCTATATAGCTTTTTTTTTGTCTCTCTTTTCCTGCATTACTGTCCCTTTTTGCATTTAGTTGATTTTTTTCTAGTGAAACATTTAAATTCCTTTCTTATTTCCTTCTGTGTATATTGTATAGCTATTATTTTCTTTGTGGTTACCATGGGGATTATATTTAACATACTAAAATTATAACACTCTAATTTGAATTTATTAGAGTGTTATAATTAACACTCCAGCTTAACTTAAATAACACACAAAGATACTCTGCTCCTTTACAGTTCTGTCTCCACCCCTTTCCATTGTTGCTACCTTCAAATTACATTTTTATACATCATGTGCCCCAAAACATAAACTAATAATTCTTTTAAATGCATTAATCTTTTAAATTATGTAGAAAACAAAATGGGGAGTTACAAACAAAGTTACAATAATACTAGCTTTTAGACTAGTAATTTAAAAGAGTATTAGTCTCTTAAATCATGTAGAAGATAAAAAGTGGAGTTATAAACCATTATTGTGATAGTAGCAGCTTTTATAATTGCCCATGTATTTGCATTTATTGAGATCTTTATTTCTTTATATAACTTCAAATTATTGTCCAGTGTCCTTTCATTTCATCCTGTAGGACTCCCTTAAGAATTCCTTGCAGGGAAGATCTAGTGGCAATGAACTTTCTCAGCTTTTGTTTATCTGGGAATGTCTTAATTTCTTCCTCACTTTTGAAGAACAGTTTTGCGAGATGTTTGGTTGACAGTTTTTTTTTTTCTTTTAGCACTTTGAACATACTGCCCCACTGCCTTCTGGCTTCCATAGTTTCTGGTGAGAAATATGCTGTGAATCTTATTGAGGATCCCTTGTATGTGATGAGTTGCATCTCTCTTGCTACTTCTAAGATTCTCTCTTTATCTTTGTCTTTCGAAAGTTTGGTTATAATGTGTCTCAGTGTGAGTCTTTTTGAGTTCATGTTACTTGAAGTTTGTTGAACTTGCATGTTTATATTCATGTCTCTAATCAAATTTGGGAAGTTTTCAGCTTCCCAAATAATAGAAGAAATAATCTTTCTTTCCTTTTCTTCCTCCATTCTTGGACTCTTACAATGTGTATGTGGTTTTGCTTGATGATGTCCCACAGGTTCCCTAGGCTCTGTTTGCTTTTCATCAATATTTTATCTTTCTGTTTCTCAGACTTAATAATTTCCATTGTCCTATCTTTAAGTTTACTGATTCTTTCTTTTGCTTGTTCAAATCTGCCTTTGAATCCTCTATGATGAATTTCATTTCAAGTATTGTATTTTCGGCTTCAAAATTTTATTTTTGTTTCTTTTTAGGTGTTCTCTTTATTGATATTTCCATTTTGTTCACACAGCATTTTCTTGACTTTATCTACATCTTTCTTTAGCTGTTTGAACATCTTTAAGAGAGTTGTTTTGAAGACTTTTGTCAAGTAGATCTGCCATCAGGTCTTTTCTAGGGACAGTTCTTGTTGATTTTTTTTTCCTTTGAGGGCCATACTTTCTTTGTATGCCTTGTGGCTTTTGTTGAAAACTGGACATTTGAATCTAAAAATATAGTAATTCTGGAAATCAGAAATTTTCCTTTCTTTAGGATTTGCTGTTGTTGCTTTTAATTTTGTAGGCTGTCTCTGTGCCAAGGATCAGCCTGAGGTATAAACTTAAGGTCTTCTCATGTCTTTTCTGAGCCTGTACCTTTCCCTGGGCGTGTGCAGTCATTTCTAATTTTCCCCATACATACAGTTGCTTTTGAATGTCTTAGTCTCTAATGTCTGGTTCCCAAAGGGGGAAAAGAGAAAAATGAAGTGGGGGAAAGGGGGTGCTGGATCTTTAAATTCCCTGGAAACCACTTCAGCTTGTGGGGGAGGGGCTTGTGACAATGAGGGGAGGTGCAACAACAGTGGCTGTCCACTTCTGTGATTAGAAGCAGCAGTCAGCATTCCGAGCACAGATCCCTGAAATTTGAAGGACAGGATGCTTTTTGCCCATCCTGGCTGCCACAAGCTGTGTGCAGGTTGCTTCTGGAACAAGTGCTCAGCTGCCTGTCATGGAGCTGGGGGTGGAAGGTGGGGAGCTGCTAAAACCTGAAATTGACAAAAAATAACCTTGGTTTACTATCCAAATCTTCCCCTGGAAGTTACAAGCCTTCAACAGACTCCAGAGTTTCAGAATAGCTCCATAAGACAGATTTTGCCAGGGCATTTGTTGTCTGGGTGGGGAGACAGATTCCTGTTGCTCTCTGCCCCGCTACCTTCCTGAAATCCTCTGGAACAAATTATTTTCACATAGGGAATTATTCTGGAAGCCTTGTCTGAGTCAGTCTAAGTTATAATAACCAAAAAAAAAGAAAAATAACCTTGAGTATATCTAGTCTTCATAGTACTTTATGCGCGATCTCCTCTCCCCTCCTTCTCTTCCCTCCCACATTCCCTCCCTCCCCCTTCGTTTTCTCCTTCAAAACCAATTCAGTGCTTTCCCTATTAATTGGGGGACAGACTTTCCATTTTGTGGATTAACCATTTAATTCCTTCTATTCTGTCTCCTTGTCAACCTTTGGCCTTTCTTCTGCTAACCCTGTTATTTGAAGGAAGAAATAGATGATGAGATGAATCGCTACAATGAGGCCAGGCATTCACGTTGGGTTCATAGTTTCCATGTTCTCTCCAGCCCTCCTCCCCTTTGGAGGATCTGAGACAATTGAGATAATTGAGAATTAAGTCTATTTTTGTGACCTCTAGGAAACAGGAGAAAGAAAGAGGAAGAGGGAAGATACAATTAAGGCAGTGTAGACATTGTTAAGAAATTTATTTGCAATTCTTGTTTTTTGTATTTTTTGTTTGTTTTTTAAATAACATCATTCCTTGGATAAAAATGCAATCTTACAGGAATATACAATAGTGTCTCACACAGAGATGACCCTGAAGCTCTCCTCGAAAGGTTGCCCCTTCTAGGTCCCCTGGCCTTTCTCGAGGGTGAGAAGGCGCAGCAGCGAGGCCTTTGACGACGGGATTATTGGACGATTACAAACTGTACAACAGTATTTACAACAGTAAGACTGTGAAGTCGTGGAGCCTGGAGGGGAGGTGGGGGTGTGCAGGTGTGTGACGACGGAGGCACTGTCGTCCTTCAGCGCCTCTGTGACAAGCAGGACACAGAGTGGTTTGGGGTGTGAAGGCGGTCTGAGCGGCGGGACAGGAAGGGAGGAGGGATGGAGGAGCTTTGTTAGGAGCCGTTCGCGTGGAGGAAAGCTTTGCTTGTTAGCTGTGGTGTATCAAAATAAAACGGCAATATTGGGAGAGTAACAGACAGTCCAGTGCTTCCCCAGCGGGGATCAGTCGCCCTGTTTCTTAATGGGCATGTGCGCGTCCCACAGCGTGGCCATCACTGCCATCACACACCTGCCCCACCTGCTCATCCCTTTGCTGGCCGTGCACCATCCAGCCCAGGCCTCGTCCCAGGGTTCTGGGGAGAGCGTGCGCTGTGGGCTGGCGCGGCGCAGAGAGCGGGTGCGTCTGCCGGGAAGTCGCCACGTAGAGTCGCGGCTGGCGCGGGCGGCCGACGGCTGCGTGGGTGGCGTGGCGTGGGGAAGCGGACAGGGCCCACAGCGTTTGGGTCGCTGGGTGCCTTCTGAAGAAGCCCTCTGCACAGGACTGTGTGTTTACAAATCGTTTGCCCTTGATTCTCAAGGTCTTACTTTCCCTTTTAAACACTTGTGTAGTTTCTCCATGTGGGGAAGGCTTGGGGTTGGGGGGCTTGGTACAGGACCCTGTGACCTGTGCTCTTTTGTCCCTCCTGCGACTCTACAGAAAAGAGCCTTCTCTCTCTCTTCCCCTGGCTAAGGGCTCAGGAGGGACGTCATTAGGGGAGTCTGGAACCTGCAGCCCTCAGGTTCCCTCGCAGGTGAACCACCGCTTGCCGGTCCCGCTGGCGGCTCTTGACTGCCGCTCACAACCCGCCGGTGAGGCTCTGGGCTCACGCCGCAGCCGAGAGCCATTCTGTCCATATCTGAATTTCCTCACCCAGAAATTACCCTCTCTTAATACCTGCAATCTCTTCCATCCAGAGCTTTCTCTGATAACGACCTTGGTTTTAGGTGCATGAGTGATTTTTAGATGGCAAATTTGCAGTACATGTCTGATTGATGCCAGGTGAAGGCATGCTCCCTTTCTGGGAGCCCTACGAAGTCAAATTATTTAGATTCTGAAAATTGAGGCACACAGGATGCCCCACAAAGGGGGGTGCACCTGTGAAGTGGCCAGTAATGGAGATGTAACGTTTCAAACTTTTGTTTAATTAGCTAGTTTTTGTCTTGTCTTCCTATTGTTAGTAGGGACTTGAGAGAATTTTCATGGAAAATCCCAACTCTGACTCTACTCTGTGTGGAACCGATTCGCTGTGCTTGATGAGTTCAGCTGCAACCTCCAGTATCCTCTGGAGACTGACTAAAAGCCTTTTCTGAGAGAGCGGAGAGACCGAGGGTCTTCACCACTTCATGTGCTGTGGATCAATCCTCCTAAAGTCATCTGAGGAGAAAGCGCTGATGTTAGTAGCGGTAGTATTTTCTCACTGTAGATAAACATTTATTTCATACTAATAATAGGTTCTGATGGCACTATTTCCACCCAAGGAGGTCACTGGTTCTCTCTGTGTCCGTCTACACAGAGCTCACCCTTACCTAGGGCTCAGCCCCAGCCCTCGGGCCTTAAGGGGGTGTGGGGGGGCTGTTCAAGTGTCTCCCCAACAATGCAGAAACCTGGCAGAAACCCATTTACCTGGTATATTGGTTATCTGGCTCTATAAAGCAAAATTTCATTGCTTCGAAATAAAAATAAATAAAGTTAAAACCAGAAGTGGCTTCACAAAGAAACTGTCAGCATCTGCACGTGGGATTCCTTGCACTGCTGGCCCTCTCGCAGGGCTGGGGGAGGGGAGCAGGAGAGGGAGGTCTGCCTTGGGGGAAGATGCCCCCATTGTCCCTGACAATGGCAGGATACTTCTTTCCCTCTCATCTTTCCCCTTTAGCTCCTTAAGACACAGTGGCTGGAGAACTGGACTCGGGTGAGCACAGCTGCTGTGTGGGTTAGTTAGGGCTCCCCCTCCTGCCACATCCTTCCAGGTGGGGTGGTTTGGCTGGGAAAACAACACCAGATTGAAAGGTATTTTTCTCATCTTCCCAAGTAGATCCTTGGGGCATCAGCCACTCTGCTGTGCTGTGGGGTGGCTGAGCCGAATGTGTCTTTCCATAGAACGGAAACAGACACCCACGGAGTCAAAATATGCCCTTTGCTTACCCTTGCAAGCCTCTCTGTGTTGACAGTCTCCTAGAGCCCTGTTCCCTTTCAAAAAACAGAATAAGCCCAGACTCTCAGAGCAAGTTTTTGACTCCCATGGGCTTAAAGAGGTCTTCTGGAAGCCAGACGGCCCTTTTCTGTGCCTCTTTGCTAAATTATTTCTAACTCCTAGACAATGATGTTTCAGTTATTCGAGGCCCCTGGGGATGGAGATGCCATCACTCTCTTTTGCAACATTTGCAATTATGGTTTGATGAGGCTAAAACCCCTGATTACTAGGGTTCTACTCTATCCCTAATCTAAATTTCTGTTCTATTTCTTTGCCTAAGGAGTGATGGGCGTGTGTGAACTGGCCTCTGTAAAGCCACCATCATCCTTTTGATGACTTCCAAACTCCTCATTTTCAGAGTGTTCTCATTTCTCAGAAAGATATTAACTTTGGCGTGGAGAAGGCGCCTTCTCCTGGGGTCACCTTACTACCTTCAGCCAAGTGGCCAGGAGGGTTCTGGATGGAGGATGGCTGGGAGGAAGTGATTGGCAGCTTCACTCTAGACAAGCACCTGAAATTTGGAACCAGGGAAATGGGAGGATGAGAGAATAGCTGTTCCTTTGACTGGATTTCCCAGCCAGAGGGAAGCCTACTGGGTTAAGAAGATGGAAGGAGCTATAACTAATAGCTTCTGAATCAAAGCAGGGAAAAATTTATGAATCAAGCCAAATCCTAGGAAAAAGTTTCCTCTTTTTACCACAAGACCAAACAAGCCTTCTAGGAACAGGCAGAAAGCAGACAGCTAGAGAACTTTCTGCTCAATGTGGCCATGCACATGAATAAATATCACCCGACCAAGGTGTGGAAATAAAAGAGGCAGGCCTGGTCAGAGGACAAATAATAATCAAGTTCACCAAACTGCAGACTTTGAACTGCATTTCTTCAAGTCCTTTTGGTCCTCAGCCACTGGCTGTTTTCTCCTGCCATTCAGGGGTTGTCAGGAGGGCTATCGAAGATTTGACAACTATATCTTAAACAACACAGGCAAAATTCCATTTTAGGTGAAGAGTGGACATCACTTAGTACATTGTGGATGTGGTTCACTGGTTTCATGACTCATTGTACCAGTCTGTCATGATGACAGGCAACACATGTGAATCTTACACTCATCTTTCAGGAGGTCAGGCTAGGAAAGACCCACTGCCCTAGATAGGGAACTCCCGTCTACACCTCCTTCCTTTGCAGCAGCACAGGTCAAGGTGCCCGTGTCGTGGCTGACACCATGCTTGTAGGGTGCAGGGAGGAAGGCTACTTTGGTTTGCTTGCCAGAGTCTGCAGAAGAGAAGGAGTCTGTGGGTGTGAGGGGACCATGCTGGCTGGGCAGGACCCTGGAATAGTTGGCCTGAACCTGGCATGTAGCCCACACGACTGGCCACTGGCCAGTGAGATCTGGTGATGCAGATAAAAAGTTCAAAAGGAAAATAGAAGGCAGAAAAGGTTGAGAGAGTGTGTGCTCAATCAAAACTCCACATTTGTATCTAGAAGCCAAAGCAAGAACCAGGTATCAGTTCAAAAGGGCTCCCTGTCCATCGTACCTGGAGTCTTAGCAGCACAGTGGCAGAAATTTGGGGAAACCGGACAAAGGATGAAACCTAAACTCAATTTCTAGAAGACCTGATGACACTGAGAATAGGCCAAGAAAGTCTAGATTGGTTGGCTTGGAGAACTATGAAGAAACTGTTCCTAGACTCTACTTTGACCTGGGAGTATCCGACACATTTCTTCACTTTTTCAGTTTGTGAAAGAACAACTCACTGTCACTGAGAAATGGATTGTCCTCTACTTTAATTTCTAGCTTGCTCACATAAGTGACGAGAAGGGCGAGGGAGCCCTGGGACTGGAAGAGATTCAAGAGGTAAGCTCTGGTGAATGGCTGGGTCCCCTTTCCCCCAAAGTGGTTCCTTCTCAGCCATCACTGTTGAAATGTATTTGAAGGACACAGCACCAACAGGGTGATGTTTTAGGTAGATGCAAACAGGCATAAGAGAAGCCACCACAAAATCTGTTTCCACCACCAAGGTGATCTCCAGATACTTCTGCCCTTGTCCTGTCCTCTCCACTGCAGCCACACACACTAGGGTAGGTCTGCTCTAGAGTGAGGAAGGGATGGGAACCAAGGAAGAATGTGGCAGAGGTGACGTTCAGATGGATCAAGATTCCACCCGCCTGCCTTTCTCAAGCTCCTGCTCTCTGCATTTAGGTACAGCAGCTGTCAGAACCAGCCCAACTTAAATCTCATCCTCTCGGTCAGTGTACACTTTCCTGAGAAACCAGTGAGAAAAGCCTGTGCCTGGGAGTCAATGGACAGTCAGCCACTGCTGCTGTAGGGGGCACTGCCACCAGCTGGTGACCGAGAGGCTGGGCAGAATGCCTCTGTACTCCTCACGGTGAAGGGCTCTCCCTGGAGAAGTACCAAATCGGAGAGCCAGAGCAGAGCAGATCGAGTGAAGACTGGAGTGAAATACGTCCTGGTCTCTCAAGCAGGATGTGGCACGAATATATCTATCAGATGACTGTGGAAAAACTGAGGGGGTGGAAGTGAACACAAGATATGCAAAAGAGTAATGTCCAAACCTGTTTGTGGAGTAATGACTTACACTGGTGGAATTTTTGCTCATCAGTACAAATTAAAAGAAAAATCATTTCCTTTCCCCCAACCGTATATAGAAAAGCACTTAAGAGGTCAAAGGTAAAGCTTGTCACACTCCAAATACAAAATGATTTACTTTACATGCAGCAAAATA
Source organism: Lepilemur ruficaudatus (assembly GCA_963574885.1). Taxonomy (NCBI): domain Eukaryota; kingdom Metazoa; phylum Chordata; class Mammalia; order Primates; family Lepilemuridae; genus Lepilemur; species Lepilemur ruficaudatus. The sequence goes on from CAUYRT010075834.1 coordinate 77,951, forward strand.
TACAAGAAGTGAAATTCAAAAACAAACTTAATTCAATTTGTTATATTCGCTTGGCACAATTGCAATTCAGTTTTAAAAAAATATTTGAAAAATACTGAAACTGACCTGAATTCAAGTATAACAGTTTCTTCAACAGAAACATTATCAATGCAATAAAACATTACACGGAATATATGGAAGCAAAATGCTCTCTTGAGTTTTTCCCTTAAATTTCTGTGTTTTCTTAAATACAGTTTTAATGCCAACACAACTCACAATTGTATTTTTAAAGTGAATATTATTGCATTGTTTTTGCATATCTTGTGGGACAGAAAATGCAAAGAGTTACTGATTCCCATTTCAGAAGCAGAGACAGTGGTTTGTTTTTGCTTTCAAATGGCCCCAGATTCAGATCTCCCCGCAGTTAAACCAGAAAGGGGGATTGCATACTCGCTGGTGTGCGCAGGCACATGGTGTGGGTGCTGTGCACATGTAGGACATATGCACGGACAACCCACTGGCATCCACATGTGCTCACAGAGACTCACTCAAGCGCTCTCTCCTGCACCCACCGGTACACCCAGCATAGGAAGGAACCGAGCCCAACCACCCGTGTATCAAGAGCATTGCCAAACCTTTAAATTATAAAACCAAACCAAACCAGAAAAAACGGCTACTACCTAAGGAAATTATAACAAATTATTGGGCATACACAATGGTTGGTAAAACTCTCCTATAGTGGCTCCTATTGACCCCTCCATGGAAAAAGGAAATCACAACTGTTTAAATAATACAGTAAAACCAAACCTGACTTGCATTTGGGAAAGGGAAAACAGTAAGGTTGGGTGGCTACAGGACTTTGTAAACACTTTTCTTCCTCCCCTCCCCCCGGGAAAACAAAATTAAGAAAAACCCCAAAAACCAAAAAACCTCACAAAAAAATTAAAACCGCAACATGCTGTCAAGAAAGTGTCAAACCAAACAAAAGAGCGCTCAACAGAAGCTCAGCACCACCTCGTCTGTCGTCTGCCGTCTGCCAAGAGCTGGGGGGCCCTTCCCTGGCGGGCAGCGCCAGCTCCTTCCTCGAGCTGCCTGCTGCCGGGCTGCCGGTCTGGAGCGTGTGTAGGTGAAGTGATTCTGTCGCAGCGGGGCGGAGGTGGCTGGGCTGTCGGGGGTGAAGCTGCACCGCTGCCCTGGCCCCGCAGCCTCCAGCCTCTGGCTGCTTCCTCCTTCCTCTCCGGGGTGGGCTGGGGTCCTCGCTGGAAGTCCTGCCCCGTTCCCCTCTCCAAATCCACAGGGCCCTGGCTCTATGGAGACAGTGAGGCTCATACAGAATATGCGCAAATGATTTTTTTTACAAGCAAAGTTGAAAGACACCCGTTGGATATAGGGTCCTTTTGGTGAGGGCTGCTGCAGGAGGCTGCGGTTCTCCGCCCAGCGGCTCCGGCGGGCTCGGCGCAGGGCCTGCAGGGTGAGAAGGGGCAGGTCTCCCGCCTCGCCCGCCCGTCTGCGCCACCACCTTGGCGCTCGGCCTCCGCGCGCAGCCGGCTGCTGCCTTGCTCCCCGAAACGCTCTCCACACCACCCAACTCTGCGTCTTGTCCCGACAGAAATGAATGAAGACGCTGTTCCGGTTAACTCCAGGTCACGAGAACAGTGAGGCACTTCTGAAACGAACCCATTAGGAACATTGAAACAAATAAAAAACCCAGCATCTCCCCAGCCCTGGCGACTACAGGCTGCTGACGTAGACCCTGCTGTCGTGGAGTTCCTCCTCGCTCTGCCCGCGCCCCAGGGCGCACGCACAGCTCTCGTCCTCTTCGCCCCCTGCTCGGTCCTGCCCCGGGTCCCTGCAGTTCACAAAAGGTAGGAGGGTGCCGTTGGGGCTCTGCTGGGCGCCCCCACTGAGGATGTTGTCGGCCGCGCTCTCCATCTCCTCTATCGTCATGTCGCAGGCGTCCGCCAGCTCCTGGGTCGTGACCTCGATGAACTTGGGATCTTGCGCAAACTGCCCCAGTCCTTCTGAAATCAGGACCTGGAGGGTGGAGGTGGAGGGCCGAGGTGAAGAAGAACCAAAGGAACATCTTACTGGGGCTCAACTCCTCCCTCGCGGGCCTGCCCAGGGGGCTTCTGCCCGCAGCCTGGGAAGCTGTGCGTGCGTGTGAAGGCGGGCGCGGAAGATGAGCAGGCATGAGCATCGCCAAAGGGATCAGGGATGGGTGGGCGGAGGAGAGGAATTCTGGCTGGGGTGTTCAAAAACTGCCATCAGGTATACAAAGCCTTGGCCCACAGAGGGGCCGCAGGGGCTCTGCGCTGCTTGCAGATCCCAGCCTGCCCTTGTCACCTCCTTTCTGGCACCCACAGATGCCTTTCATGTTAGTCCTTCCAAGACACCATCATTCTCCCTCGGTGAAACTTGTTAACCTGTGGCCCCCCTCCCGTTGCCAGCCGGCTACCCTTCTGGGGTGAGGATCCAGAGGCAGGTGTGCAAACACTGTGCGTGCACCTGCCTCCATGACCCCCAAAGCTCCTCCATCCTTCCCACTGGCTGCTTCAGTGCCTGGCTCTGGGGAAATTCGGCTCCTGAGCCGAGGGGTGGGAGGAGGCAGCAGAATGCAGCCGGACACACTCTCCTCCCAGGTGTACGACTGTCTTGCCCCCTCACCCACATTGCTCTTTCCCTGCCCGGCTTAGTTTACCGACTCTCTCTCTCCTCACCACAGTGTGAGTTCCTGAGAGCAGCAGCTCTGGTTCTTGGCTGTACCCCGTACCTAGATCAGGGCCTGCACGTGGCAGGTGCTCAGTAGGGGATTGAGAGATAAATAAAGGATCACCAAGGCCACACTGAGCATCAGAACTTAGAGCTGCAAGGGACCTTTGCAGGTGTCTGGTTTAACTCCCCACCTCCTGCACAGCAGCCTGAAAGCTGGATGGGCACTGTCTCTGCTTGCATATGTCCAGATATTGGGGGGCTCACTACTTTTTAGGATAGCCCTCCTCATTTTGGGAGAGCTTAGTTGGGAAGATCCTCCTCATGTGAGCTACACTGCAGACCCCTGCTCAGGCTGTGACCTTTCTCTGTGCGCTCACTGCAGGTGTGAGATGCATAGCACAGGCCATCTCTCTGGGTTTACGTCCCTAATTCCTTCCACCTGCTCTCCTATGGAATGATTTCTAGGGACCTTGCCATCCTGGTTGTTCTCCTTTGGGTTTGTTCCAATTTGTCAAAGGTCCCTTAAAATGTGGTGCCAGGATTGTCCTAGACACTGGGACCAGTCAGAGCGCAATGGAACAGAAAGCTCTTTGTTCTAGTCTAGTGGCTCTTAACCTTGGCTGTGCTTTAGAGACACCTGAGAGCTTTTACAAGTATCAGTTTAACGTGTCAGGGGTTTCTGGGGCTCCCCGGGCGGTTCTCATGAGCAGTCCAGGGTGAGCACTACATATCCTGACCCCGACGCGTGCAAATGCAGCCAGAGCACATGTGCATTTCGGCGGTCCCTGAACACGGCTGGCTCCATAGTGGGGCCCAGGGCTTTCCTCAGGCTCACTGGCCTGCGGCAGGGATATGTTGTGCAGGAGCTTCCTTCTCCCTCTGCGGTGGGCCCAGCCGCAAGGGAAGCCAATGGCTTCTTACATGGTTACAATTCCCTGCATCCACGCCCTCCTCCTGTAGTCCCTGAGTGGGAAGGTCTTTTTGGTGCAGTGGCTTGACATGCAATCAGTCTGGGAAGGAATCGGGTACTCCCTTCTCAGCTCCCCATGCCAAGCCTCCTTGCTGCCTGCGGCCTCCCCCAAGTCAGCTGCATGGCCGGCAGGAGTCACCTACCGCTTCCACCAGACTGCTGGCACTGCCGTGGAACTGTCTGCCCGACGCCCCGGCTGGGCTGGGCACTGTGAGGGAGACGGGCCGGGCCCTCCTGGTGGCACTGCTGCCCCCACCACTGGGGGCAGCCCCCTCAGCCCAGGAGCCGCAGTGGACGGATGGGAAGCTGCTGTTGAGCTTCTCGCTGGACTCGGCCCCCTCCAGGCGCAGGGTGGGGATGGGCTGCGGGGGCCAGCCACGGCTGCCCGGAGTGGCAGGGGGCGTGGCGAATGGCCTGGGGACCGAGGTGGGGGAATGGCTTCTCTGGAGGAGGGGGCTCAGGCCAGCTACTGCCAACGCCTGTGGACACACAAGGAGCAAGAGTTATCGGAGTGGTCGGCCTGGGAAAGGCAGCCCCTGCCTCCTGCGCAACCACGGCTTTGCAGCTCTTGTTCCCCTGTGCGTGGCACCTGCCTGGCATTCCCACGCCTTCTTCACTCATCTGCACCCTACCTCATCAAGACCTGGCGTAAGTTTCAACCATCTCAAAATATACTTTATGATCACCTCGGTCTGAAGTGATCTCTTTTTCCTCTAACTTTAGGAAGCTGTGATTGAGTGGGACCAAGATAATCTGCTTCTTAGCACTGGCCCTAGTAGCTGTCTTGGTTTTCTCATCAGCAGACTCGAGAGAATGGTGATGCCTGCATCATCCGTAAACTGAACACTAATGTCCACTCTCTCCATCTGCTTTGTGGGGTTGGTGTGAAGTACAAGTGAAATAAGGTCTGCAAGGAAGCACAGTGCATATTATAAAGAGCTAGACAAAACCAGTGTTTGTTGTTTTAATTTTTATAATTAACTGGGCCATAATCCATGCCCTGCCAATCTCTCGCTCAGGCTACCTTTGAGCCACTGTCTAAACCTCACACTATATTGTAATTACACGATTTATATGGCATCCTCAGGGCAGGGACCATGGCCTGTGTCGCAGCTGTTGTGATGACCTGCCCTGGACAGAGGCCCTGTGAGAGCGGTGCTAGTGTGATGTGCCCCAGCCACACGGTGTGGGGGGAGAGCCAACTCTGAGAGGCAGAGGAAGAGACCACGACCCCACAGGTGGGAGGGAGGAGACCGACGAAGAGGGCCCCAAACCAAGAAGAGAGCCTTGCTACCTGTGTGACAACAGCAGCGGGGTGCGCCTGGCTGCTAGAAATCTTTTAAAATAGCACAGACCGTGTCCTTACCTCTGGCCCCCTCCCCTCCCCAGTTCATGGTGGTCCCCAGCCTGGGGCTCCTGAGTCCCTGGGGATCTGAGGGAGAGTAAGGCCACGTCCACATTTTGGAAAGCCCAGTGGAAATCACGTGCATTTACACAATGCCACACAGGCCAAGCAAAACAATGTGTTTCTTTGAGAGCAGCAACTGAGCTGAGCCACACTGGCTCTCTTATGCTGATTATAAGCTTTGCTGGGCAGCTGAATGCCTTTGGGTACAAAAAAACCCACCTAAATCGTGGGTCTTTGGTAAAGGAGCATATAATTAAAACAGTAAAAAGATTGGGAAACCAGGTTTAGACTCCAATTTGCCTGTAGTTAATAGACTTGCCTTAGATAACTCTTTGAAGTTAGTTCTAAGATACTAAGAATATATTTGGTACAGGGGTCGGATTTCACTCTCCCAGCTAGAGTCAGCCCTGCTGAGAGTTCACCTACTGAATCTCCTGGACCTGTCTTCCTTAGATATCATTCCCTCCTCTCGACCATGTTGCTGCTGGGTCCTTTGATCATTTCTGTATGTCAGTGGACGGATTTCTGTGCAGCTACATTTCCAGGTGCAACCACATCTGCCTGGGCACCCTGCAGCCTCAGCCAGTGTCGGTGGGGAACATCTGTAGCACCGGAAGGACAAAGCTTGGGTGGAACCCTGTGCTGCTGACCCCTCAGGATCGGGAGAAGAGTTCCTGCTTGCCAGTGTCTCCCAGGTCTCCACCAGTGATGCGACAGACCCTCTCGCCTGCATAGGAAGAGTAGGGCCTCCCAGGGACTGCCAGGGCCAGGGGCAGGCCCTCGTGGTCTGAGACAGGGAAGACTTGACTGACATCTCAGGATTCATCCCTCAGCTTGGGGACTGTCAAGCTTGCTAGGTGGTGGCCAGTAGCCTGTCCCAGAGTAAGAGCTACCTGATGATGAACCAGATGTAGCGGCAGGACTGTCTTCTGAGAGATATCTCCCCCTTGGTTCTTCTGTCGTTTCAGACATTCCAGGTGGAAGGAGGCCCTTCGACCTGCAAAGCCAGCCAAAGATCCAGGATCAGGGCAGGGCAAGAGGACACTGGCCTGTGACAGTGCATACCCAGATGGGGTGTGAGGAGCAGTGTTTGTGGCCTGGATCCACCTCCTCTGGCCTTTGCCTTGTCTTTGAGACATACCATGCAGCATATGACCAGGCCCCCTGCAAGCCCTGCCTTTGAATCCCAATTTGTCGTTCTGGAAATCTGCCCGGCCCGCTGCATGGACTCTGCTGGAGCCAGGCCACAGGGCCTCCCAGTCATGGCTGAGCACCTGACCAGTGTCCTCTTGGGGGTGACCACCAGCCACATGGGAGAGTAGGTGTGTGTTTACCTAGTGAGGCAGAGCGAAGGAAGCCCTTCTTTGGGGACTGCCGGATGTCCCTCTTGTCCTCTGGGGGCGTCAACTGTCGATTTTCATCATCCTGGTAGGAAAGCCTGGAACAGAGAACTCTTGGGGCTTGTTCCCGGCTGAGAGAGGCCACCCACTGGGACAGCTGCCACCCCAGAACACAATTTGCTTCTGTCCTTAGTGAAGGCCTGTGTCCTTTGTGCTTCCACACAGGCGTGGGGAGGGTAGCAGGAAATCCCGGCACGGCAGGGGCTCCCAGCCTGCTTGCTGGGTTTCTAGCTCCTTGCCCACAGCCTCTTACGAGCTTTGTTTTTCTGATTTGGGACACTGGAGGCACTCTTGGGTCCAAGGTGTTGAGAAAGCTGAAAAAATCCTAGGCTGAGGCTCTGTGTTGGCAGATGCTAGTGCCGTTCACCATGGCCACTGCCAGCTGCAGACCAGACCTGCCCCCGCCCACCAGCCTTGTCATCACCAAGAGCAGCAGGGCGTCTCGGCCGTGGCTTCCAGGCCTTTCGATGGCGACTCACGGTAAGAAATACACTGTACATGTTCCCAGCACGCACAGATATCCCTAACTGGCATGCGCTGCATCTGGTGGGTCCTAGTCTGCTGTAGTCTGTCCATTCTATTAAATGTCAGCTGCAAACCCACTAAATGGATCACACAATCCCTAGTGGTGTGGCCTACGGTCCAAGAAGCACACTTGCATTCCCACCTCAGGGTCCCACTGAGGCCACTGGCTCTGTCCCCAGTGCCATCCCTCACAGCTGAGGAATCCGTCCCTGTTACTGGCACAGCCCAGAGACATCAGGCACGCGGCAACATTTGTTGAGCGAAAGCCTCACATATTTGGGCCTCCAAGCCTGGGTGTCACTCTCAGCTAGGTCAGCCTCCTGCTATCCTTCCTTCCTGGGCAATTCCTCCCCACTCTTGCAGACCCGGCTTCTGTGTGCCCTTGTGCGGTACTGTTAAGGTCACCCTGCCCCTTGGCCTTCTCTGAATGCCTATACCCCTCGGGGTTTGGACCATTCTGTGGGCAGTTAGTTAGAAAATCGCCCTAACTGCTGAGATCCTCTTAGCTTCCTAATTTCTAAAATCTCCTTGAGGGTGAAGCCCCATCAGTCCTGAGCTGGCAGAGTGCCTGATGTCCCAAGCATCGGCAGAAGCCGAAGTGGGTGAGAGCGTCTGCTGGTCTTGATTTCTAGAAGAGGTGGCCCCATGTTAATTCACACTTTATAAAAATCAGTTTAGAGAATGTTATCTCTTAAGTAACTTCAGATAGTTCCTTTGGTTGTATATATATTATGTTTCATTAAGTCAGAAAAATAGGTCATTCACCCCCCCACTGCCCTGTTCTGCCGATGGGGCACGTAGGCATGGGTGGTTAACTGATCTGGCAGGAGTCGCTGGCCTCGGCTACTAGGTCCATGTTTTCCTTACTAGATTCTTTTTATGCCAGGGGAGAAAGAAATGCCTCTGCTACTGTTCCAGCCCAGTTCCCGGACCCCGGGGAGGGCAGGCCGAGGCTGCTACCTCTCCCAATACTCCCTGGGGTGGGGGCTGGTGTCCCCCTCCCATCACCTCCAGCCACATTGTTCCTTTCTTCAAAAGCCTACAAGGCTAGTCCTTCCTCACTGTAAAGCACTTTCAGGCAAGCTTCTAAAACAGTGTGTCTTAATTTGTTTTGAATGCAACCCACAGTCTTAAAAGACATTTTACAGAAGACTCAGTAGATGTATACGTATATTGGCAATTAAGCAAATGTTTCACAGCACAGTATTTGCCTTTGCATTTGATACACTCTGATATCTTCTACTGTGTTATGCTGTTCTTTTAAAAGTGCCAGTTGTAACTGACCAAACGGAATCACAACCTTCTTATCAGTCTAGATCTGCAGTTAAAAAACCTTTCTCCAGCTGGGCTCGGTGGCTCATGCCTGTAATCCTAACACTTTGGGAGGCCGAGGAGGGAAGATTGCTTGAGGTCAGGAGTTCAAGACCAGCCTGAGCAATACAGCAAGACCCTGTATCTACAAAAAGTAAAAAAATCAGCTGGGTATCATGGCACACACCTGCAGTCCCAGCTACTTGGGAGGCTGAGGCAGGAGGATTGCTTGGGCCCAGGAGTTTGAGGTTGCTGTGAGCTATGATGACACCACTGCACTCTAGCCTGGGTGAAAGAGCAAAACCCTATCTCAAAAAAAAAAAACAAAAAACAAAAACAAAAACAAAAACAAACCCCCAAATTCCTGCATTGAGCAAAATCTCAACCCTCGATTTGCCAACAGTGCCCTCTTCTGGGCAGCTTTATTGTTTCAGTATTTAATAGTTTCATGGTCAATATATGTACATGTGCACTGAGTCTTACCAGAAAATAAATTTGTAACTGTTGGCTGCAGCCTAAAAAGTGTAAGAAACAATGTTTAGATGTTCTCCTGGAAGCACTTCATAGTGAGCAAAGCCCAAGCTAAAAGGGATTGTGTGTGACGGGAGCAACCCATGCCCTAATGAGCTGAGACGCTGCACATGTGCTTTACGACCTGTGGTCTCCTCTCCTGCGCGGTCATTCCCAGAGCAGGGATTTCAGGGACTTCCCCGCCTCTCCAGACCCTTCCCCACCCCGGCTGGTCTGGGCAGAAGGCAGCCAAGCTCACATCTCTGTGGAGAGCAGGCTGGGCTCGCCGCAGGACTCGAGGTCTTCGTTCATCTTCACTTCATAGGTCTTGTCGGGAGACACATCCTCCGGGCACACCATGGCTATCTGGCTCTCCCGGGAGTGGCACCTATGATGTCCAGGACGGAGAATACCTCAGGAACTGCCAGCCCTCCTTCCTTCCCTCAGCAAGACAGCACACAGCCCGCACGCAGAGGCACGCAGACTCGTGCTCCTATAGTCCACCAAGTAGGCATGGAGCCACAGAAGCATTAAGATTGGGGTGAGGGTTCCATGTGGGAAAAGGTTCTGGGCTAGGACCCAAGAAGATCTGAGTTCTGACCCTTATTCACTTATCCTCTAGCCCAAGTCACTTAGCCCACCCCATGCCTTGGTTTCCCTTTCTGTAAAATTGGAACGACACATGTCCTCCAGCCCACCCGTAGTCCGGAGGAGAGTGATGTCAGAGCTCCAGGAGGAGCGGGAGGGGCTGTGGGGTGAGCTCTGGCGAGGCCCAGCAGGATGGGCTGCAGACTAGTGGCAGGCAGGCAGCCCCACTTCTCAGGGGACCGCTGAGCACACAGTGTGCTGTCCTTCTCTCAGCGAAAGCAAGTGCCAGAGCCACTACCCTTAGCCTCGACTATGACATAGAGGACATGGACCCAGGGCTATGGTTTTCTTCTTCACCAAATTGAAGCTTAGCAGCCTGACTACTGTTTTTACCAACTGCAACGGGAAGACAGGGAACTGACATTTAGTGAGCACTTACTATGTGCGGGGCATTGCACTAGGTGCTTTGTATACATTTCATTTCACAGACTGATGTATCTGTGGGGAGACAGAAATCCCCTGGTGTCTTCTCTCCCAGCTCCTCTCTAAAATCCACTCTCCCCTTACATGATACAGAACAACGTTTAACATGGAAATGTCCTTAGAGGGAGGTAATTTAATTTACACTGAGATGCTATGGATGTGATGAGCCTCTTCTTTAAGAAGAGGTTTTGACAAGGTGAACAGGGGAGAAAGTGGTGCTAGGACTGAGTCCTCAAAGGGTGTACAAGAGGGGTGAGGTAGCAGAAAAGGGAGGGGGCCTCCAGGACAGGCACAGGCAAGCCCCCTAGCCTCGGACATTCTCTGATCTGCTGAGCACACTGCCCTGTGCACAAGATGCACCGATGTATGTCTCTCAAGTCGCAGGGCTCACCTAGAGCTGCTGCTGGGCGGCTAAACCAGCCAATCTTCCAGAGAGGAAGGGAGACAGGATGGGTGGCCAGTGTGACTTGTCTGTCATCAGACATGGCTAAGTGTCCAGGCCATGTAAGCCTGCATATGGCCACTTGAAGAGGGATGCCACAACGGACTGTGAAAGCCAGTGGGCAAGTTTTCAGGCTTCCTGGATGGAGGCAGCTTCAGGACACTTGTCCAGGGATTTAGAAAGAAGCTCCTTCTTCTTGGCTGTTTTCTGAGCAGGAGGGCAGGAAAGGAGACCTGCTCAAGAACCCGGCAAGACGGGAACCGTGCAGCCTGCTGTCCTACTCTGGAAGAGCAGCACAGTTAAGGGTGAGGTGGCAAGAGGCAGGGTGTGTCCTCTCCCAGCCCCACCTTGGAAAGGTGGAGCTGCAGGTGTAGACTGGGAGGAGACCTGCAGAGGCCAGGCTGCACCACCCGGGGCCCAGAGCCAGAAAGAGGCACTTGCCGTCCCAGCGCGTAGTGGCAGAGCATCCTAGAGCACCAGGAGCAGAGGATGGGGAGGTGGGGAGGAAAGAGGGTGCTGGGAGGTGGGAGGGGGCATCAAGACTGCCAGGAATGACCCCCCCCCCGGGGAAGAATGGGCCAGAGCTACAGAGAGGGCTTCCTGTACCCAAGTGCCCTGTTCAGGAGGGGCATGAAGCGTTCTGACAAAGAAGTGGTAACACCATTCCCTTCTCAGTTAGGTGAAAGGCCAGGTGTGAGTGCAGAAAGGCAGAATGGGTGGTTTCTGTTGTGTGGCCAGAACCTAGCATCTCAGAGGCTCACGGTGGCCTGCTCAGAGAGGATGAGGCAGCTGCTGCTGCCACCAGTGATGCCGGCTTGTCCTGAGCACGGCTACCATGTTTGATGGGCAGGTGGTACTCCTCTCTTGCTGGGGTCTGGGGCAGCAGCCTCCATCGAGGCTCTTTCAGGGTGGGGACAGGCCGGGGCCTCCCTCTCCCGCGTGCATGCTGCTGTGGGCTGCAGAGTGCGGCCTGTGCACGGCCCTGAGCGCTCTGCCCTCCAGCTTACCTCTTGGAGCTGAGCTTCCACGCTGCCTCCTGCACCCGGATGGCAGGGGACAAGGGGGGCCCGTGGCCCTCCACGGTGCTGATGGTGCTGGGGTGGCCGGCAGGGCAGGGGAGGCGGCCCAGGGCAGTGTTGTTGGCGTTGTTGATATTGGCATTGGAGCCAGTGGACGAGTAGCTGCTGGGCGTGAAGGTGGAGTCTACCAGTTTCTCATGGGAGGGTGACTCGGTGTCCCCTTGGCTGTTGCCCGCCTTGTTGATGTGCAGTGGGCGCTGGGTGGTGAAGGTCTGAGGGAAGGCGCCCCGGCCGTCGCTTTGGTAGTAGCTGACGTGGTTGCCAAACAGGCCACCGGCCCTCTGCAGGCAAGACGAGAGGGGTGGGTGGAGGACAAGCCCCCCAGCTCCCACTCCTGCTCAAAGGGAGAAGCCTTGGACAGCCAGGCCGGGGCAGTGCAGGGCATGGGAAGGCTATCTGCCCTCAGGAGAGGCACAGCCAGGCCAGGAGCACATGGCGGACGGGAACTTCATGCCTGGCAACTCCAGAGAGGGAGGGACCCAGACACTCAGGGTCCCACGGTTCCCTCTGCAGCAGCTGCGGGCGGTGAGGGCCAGGAACGCCCACGCCCGTGGGAACGGCTGGCAGAAGGTGCGGGTGGAGGTCTCCAGCTGACCCCCTGAAGACTAGGCATGAGCTTCACGCTACAATTTCTAATGTAGAAGTTTCTCCGAAGAAACATTTCCTTTAGGAAAGTGGCTCCTTCCCCTTTTCCTGGGGCCAGTGACACCCTGTGGGTCACCACGTCCTGGGAGCCCTGGCTTGGGCTGGAGTCAGGCTTGGAAAAGGCAGGGGGTAAGGCGGCAGCTGAGCAGGAAGAGCCTAGAGTTGCTCACTGAGCTCAGGCCGCTCTCCCGGGACGCGCCCGGCAGAAGCCCCGGCCAACGCTCCTGCTCCAAACTGAACTTCGCAGAGGTGCAGAGTGTGCCGTGGTACCACCTACCCTGAAGATGTCATCTTCGGAAGCCGCGGACACAGCCTCTTTCATGGCCTTGTCCAACTCCTCCTCAGCGGTCAGATCTCCAGAGATGGCCCGGCGGATCTCGGGCCCGATGTCATGCAGTGTGCGCAAGCCAGCCTGCAACCCAGAGGCACGTGTGAGGAGGACCTTGGTCCCTTTCCACCAAGCTTTCTAGCCAATCACTGCCCAGGGCTGGGCCCCTGGTGCCCTCTACCCAGCCCCGACCCGCTGGAAGGCATAGCTGTGTGTGTGAAGCAGGGCCAGGCATCCCTGGGCCCGCTCTGGCTACTCTCGGGTGGAGGAAACCACCAGCCCACCCAGGAGGGAAGAGGGCGCATTAGGAGGGACCGCCAGGTGGCTGCCATGGGAACCTCAGCAGAGCTCAGGCCAGCTCTGGGGCAGCAGTGACAGCAGGCAGGACTGCAGAAGGCAGTGTGGGGAAGATGGCAGGAGGGGAGGATTACAACACCCATCCTCACAGCCACCTTCAGAAAGGCTGGCGCTCTCAGAAAGGCTTCTTCTGAAGAGACTACCCAGAGACTGGGATCCTGGCCAACGTCAGAGGAAAGTGACCAGGACCTTCCTAGGGTGTGGACCCCTCCCCAGCCCCTCACCTGCAGGGACAGGGCGTTCCTCTGGGAGGGCTTGCCCACAAGGCCCTGCTCTTTGCGCTTCTTGAATTTCCGGAAGTACTCTTGGATCAGGAAAGTGGCATAGAACTTGCCAACTGTGACCTCATCGTCTGAGATGTACAGAGAGAGGAGAGGGAGTTAGAGGTAGGCAGGGGAACCGAGTTGGATGTAACTGATTTTTCTCAGCATTCCAACTTTCTTAATTTTTTTTTTTAGAGACAGGGTAGGCTGAAGTGCAGTGGTGTAATCATAGCCTACTGTAGCCTCAAACTCTTGTGCTCAAGCGATCCTCCTGCCTCAGCCTCCCAAAGTGCTGGGATTACAGGTGTGTGCCACCTAGGCAACTTTTTAAATTTAATTTTTTTGGAGAGACAGTACATTCACATGGCTCAAAAAGAGAAAAATATATAAAAAGGCGTATGGTGAAAAGTCTCCCCCACCACACCCGCTATGTGCCTAGTTACCACCTCCTAGCAGATAGTCCTTTTTAAAATTAGTTTCTTGAGTATTTTCCAGAGATTCTTTATGCAAATGATTTATGTAAATAAGCAAACATATTCTTATCCCTTTTTTCTTACAGGAAAGGTAGCCTATCATCAAAATTATTTCCCATCTTGCTTTTTTTTTACTTAATTGACACTGCCAGTGCTTGATTCCAAATGCCCATCATCAACTGCTGGTCCCTGAGACCCCTAAGTGCACACATAATTCTGCTTAAAGGCTGGAAGGAGGGGTTGGTGGAAGGAGCACTTTTCCTCCTGTTGAAGTTTGGGTTTTTCTTTCAAACCAGACAGATTTTGTACCAGGTGGCTTGGCTGTGTCCCTGCCAGGCTGGGCACTCAAGATCACACACGACATACATCAGTCTCTACCTCGGAAGTGAGCCTGATGTGCCAAAGCCGTAGTGCCGAAGGGGAACATTTCATGCCCAGCAAGTAGCCCCTGGCTCCTCCTCCTGGGTCCATGTGAGAGAGACAGCTAGTGGGGTCAGACCCAGGGGACTGAGCTGGCTCTCCTGCTCCTGCTATCTCTTGAGAATAGCCGAAGGCACAGCGGTAATGGGTCTTCCGTCTGGCAAAGGCCTCACTCCCATGTGGGAGGGAAGAGCCCAGGGACCCCTGTTCAGGGTGGCCAGGGAGGAGGAACTGCCCTGTGGGAAGAGTCTGGTCTCCTAGGCGCCCTCAGACCTGGCTCTGAACCAGGAGCCTGCTCTGTGCTCACCAGGCAACTGTGGGTTGGCCCCGCGGCTTCTAAGACTTTACTTCCTTGGGCAGCCTTCAAAGAAATGTTGTCAGGATTAAATATGACATCAGGTGGCCCTTGGCCACTCTAGGGGATTTTTCACTGAGCCTGAGTCCCGCTTTCCCTTCAGGAAGCAGTTCTCAGCAGGGGTCGCAGCATCTCTGAAGGAAAGCTAAGGAAATGTGTGGGATGTTTTTTAGTTGACAGAGTGATTTTAGGGTGATACAGCACTAAGTGGTTGTAGACATGTCCCTTAAAGCTGTGGTCCCCAACCCCTGGGCCATGGACCAGCACCAGTCTGTGGCCTGTTAGGAACCAAGCCACACAGCAGGAGGGGAGCGGCGGGCCAGTGAAGCTTTGTAAGTATTTAGTATTTACAGCCGCTCCCCATCACTCACAACCACCTGAGCTCCGCCTCCCCCATTCATTCATGGAAAAATTGTCTTCCATGAAACCAGTCCCTGGTGTCAAAAAGGTTGGGGACTGCTGCCTTAAAAGACAGGGGTGTTTTGCCCAACAAACCATAGCTTTGTACTCCACACAGCTTTCAAGTGTTATGTTATACGTCCATGTGGCGGAACAATGCTTATAATGATCTGAGCTAAGAACCTAATTTTGTTTTAGGTAGGGACATAAGACATTTTTTTTGCATGGTTTTAATATACCCAGAATTTTCCAGGAACATAATTGCTGTGTAAATTGACAGAAGACTGTACGTTGTATTGTTTGAACGTGACCAAGAGGGGTTAGTATTTTGGAAAATTGTATCCCTGATGGCAGTGCTCTTTGTGGTACCTGAGTCCCCCACTGTAACTCTCACACAGTGATTACTCTGTGTGTGTATGTATATACACACATACTTATTTAGCCCTTATTTAAAAATGACAAATAAAAAGTGCCAACATAATCAGTGTTGTCTTACTTCCTTTAAACAAACTTATTCATAATAAGCAGGTACATGTTAGCATTTCACCTGTTAATAATTTCTGGCATAGTTGTGCCTGAGCATTTATATTTTGAAAACATTTGCTTTTAATATATTTTATATTAGAGTTAAAGCATTATATTAATATTTTGGAAATTATATGTATAGCAAGGTTACATTATCTATGATTTTCATTTGGGATCGTAGCAGGGGCAATATAAACTATTTGTTATAAAAAGGGGCTTTGGGCTTGATAGGGTCAGGAAACACTGTTCTAGGAAGAACGAAAAGAATTTCAATCAAGAGGGGTGGAATCCCAGGGGATTCTTCTTCCAGGGTCTGCAGCAAGCCACAGTGGTCGGGTTTATGGGAACACCTATACTTTGTGGAGCTTCCTTGGAAGTTCTGACAAACTCTAAGCATCAAGGGACCTGCCTGTTTCCATATGTAAAATGCAAGGTTGCCCCAGGCTCCAACATGACAGTCTGCTTCTGCATTTGTGCAGGCATCACCCCCGGTCCCTTCCAACCAACAGGACCTTTGGGCCCCACAGGAAGGGTCTGGAGAAAACAGACCTCCAGCACCTAGTAGACCCAGGAACGCACGTCCCGTCCCAGGGGATGTGGCCACGATTCTAATGGCGCCACTGCTAGAGGAGAGGCAGGCGGAGGACGAGCAGCCCAGGTGCAGAAATCCAGGCAGCACTTACCGCCTGCAGGGGGCACCACCTGGTCCAGCAGCTTCATGCTGGTCCGCTTCCAGATCTTCTTGATGATGGCCCGCAGCTCCTCGTTAGCTTGTTCTAGGTTCCCTGGGGGAAGGGAGATGCAAGGGTCAGCGCTGTGGAGAGTGGAGAGCCCTCCGATGCGGTGGGTTCCTCTGAATAAAGCATGAAGCCACAGATGGTGGCATTTGGCCCACACGTGGCCCTGACCCGTCAGTTTCTTTCTTCCTTGCTTAGTTTCTCCCCAGCTTTCCTATGTCCACCTCCTGCCGCCTCCTCTTTCTCTCCCTTCCCTCCTGTGTCGTGTCCAGAGCCATTCCTCTTCCCTCCCCTGCGTGTTGCTCAGGCCAGCCAGGGAGTCCCTCCGCCCCAGCTGACACTCGATGTTTTTCCCTGTGGACTGTGCCCGGTGGCTGGGCAGCTCCACCTGGGGCCACGTGCTTGCCAGCTCAAAGACACATTAGCCTGGTGGGGAGCAGTTGGGTCGCTCCCTGTGGGAGGCATTTCTTATGGGCCTCCTAGAGGCGCCACAGGAAACATGGATGATTGGGGGAAGAAGTCTCCCCCACAAGCACTGGCTCTTCTGTGCAATGAGGGCTCTGCCTTCCGAGTCTCCCCTAGGGAGGAGGTGGCAAAATCTAACTGTGGAAGCAGAAATCAAGAGACGCTGGTCTCTGCGGTTTGGAATTTTTTCTGGGTCTACTTTCTCCACTGGTAAAACAGACTTAATGAGGTGCCCACTGCATGCAGCCTCTGTGATTCTGGCCTTACAGTAGTGAAAAGGAGGGCCAAGACCCGCAGCTGAACGAGGGATGTGGCAGGCAGATTCTAAGATGCTCCCTAAGATATCCGCTTGCCCCCACCAATCCCTGGGACCAGGAACATGATGAATTTTACTCCCGTGATTAGGTTGCATCACACGGCACCTATGACCTTAAAACAAGGAGATTATCTAGGTGGGCCTGATTGCATCACATGAGCCCTTTAAAAGCAGAGTTCCCTCCAGCTGGGAGCAGGAGAGGCAGTGAGAGACACCCATGCTGCGAACTGAACTGAGAGGGCAGTCTGCAGGGACTGGGAGTGGTCCCCAGCAGACAGCTAGCAGGAAACCGGGGACCGCAGACCTACAATGGCAAGAGGTGAATTCTGCCAACAACTTCAATAAGCTTAGAGGTGGCAACTTCCCCACAGCCTCTAGAAGAGCACACAGCCTGATAGATACTCTGAGCTTGGTCTCATGAGACCCTGAGTAGGGAACCCAGCGACACCACAGCTGAACGTCTGACCTACAGAACTGTGAGCTCATAACTAGGTGTCATTTTAAGCCAAAAAGTTTGTGGTAATTTATTATACAGCAGTAGGGAACTGACATAGGGGACGTTTACTGCTAGCACATGGGAGAGGCAGATGGAACAGTGCTTCATTCAGAGCGGGTGTCAGACGGCCTGCATTCAGCACCACCTCTGGGCCACATGGGAGAGCAGGCAGAGGTGACAATGAAGAGAAAGCCCTGGGCTCCTGAGCTCCTGGTTTGCACATCAGATCCAAACAGCCGGGGACATGACTGAGCCCTCCTCACTTAGGCGGAGACTAGTTCCCTTCGTGGGTAGGGTCGCTGGAGGTTTCTGGCTGTGAAGTGAAGAGTCCTAATCCATATACTGTTCAAACACAGTAAGTTCAAATACACTGATCTTTTCTACTGGGTTGAATAACGTCCCCCTGGAATCTCATGTCCTCGTGTCTACCTGGAACCTCAGGATGCATCCTCAGTTGGAAGCAGGGTCTTCACAGATGGACTTAGTTAAGACTTGGTCACAGTGGATTAGGACTGTGTGAGGAGACGAGAGGAGGCAGAGGAGAAGCAGTGTGGCCGTGGCTCGTGGACAGCAGCGTGGCTAGCCACCACCAGCAGCCAGGAGAGGAGAGGAGGGGACTCTCCCCAGAGCTCCCACAAAGAACCAACCCCACTGACACCTGAACTGTGGGCCTCTGGTCTCCCGAACTGTGAGAGGATGACTTTCTCTTGCTTTCAGCCACCCAGTTTGTGATCGTTTGTTGCGGCAGACCTAAGCAATGGATATATCTTCCAAATTTTTATCAGGCCTTAATTTATTCGAAGAATGGTCTTCGTGACTGTGGACCTTCACTGACAATTGTTTCAGGCCATCTGAATATTTCTGAGCATCTTCCTTCCGCGTTCCAAGAGAAAAGGTGGGGTGAGGCCTGGGGAGGGAGCGCTGGTTCTCTGCAGTAGGTGCTAATTTCTCTCCTGTCCCTTCCACTCTCCAAAGTCTGAAGTGGGAGGATGGATTTGATCACAAATGTAGATGTTTTCTCACCTTTTTTTCTAGTTGCTTCTAAGAACTTGCCTTTGTCTTCCAGCCTTAAGATCTCAACAAGTTCATGGGGGTGTATCTCTGACGGAGGCTCACCCTTCATGGGGCGGGGGGCGTGCAGCAGGCCCTTGGGTGGCTATTCTGAAATGCCTTTGTGTTTAAAAAATTTTAATTCTTGACTTGACTGTAGTTCAGTCAAGTGAGCATGACTGGCTTTGTCCCTTTCTTTGGAATTCCTATTTCTTCAAGATTGGCTCTCTGTATTTGACTATTTTTGGTTGGTTCCTCTGCGTTGGTATCAGCTATTGGTATGATTTAGTTGGGATGTGGTGAGCTTTGACAATGAATCTTCAACATTGCTGAGTCTCTCCCTCTGTGCATCACCATTTTTTGTACTTCTATGGAACAAAAACTTACAACCCTTAATTTACATCAAGCTCTAAGTATTATAGCATATTCTCTCTAGCAGTCATTATAACATCTTCTCTCCTTGGGAAAGAAAACTCTTCCTCCTAAACATGGATGTAATAATATTCATTGTAGAAAATTTGGAAAGTAACAAAACTAAAGGAAGAAGGTTAAAGTCATCGCTGATTCTACCACTCAGTGATAATATTAACACATTAATAAATTTCCTTCTAATTTTTTTTTTGAGACATGGTCTCTCTCTGTTGCCCAGGCTGGAGTGCAGTGGCCTGATCACAGCTCACTGTAACCTCAAACTCCTGGGCTCAAAGGATCCTCCCACCTCAGCTTCCCAAGAAGCTGGGACTACAGGTGTGTGCCTCTATGCCTAGCTAATTTTTCTATTTTCAGTAGAGATGGGGTCTTGCTCTTGCTCAGGCTGGTCTCGAACTCCTGAGCTCAAGCAATCCTCCCACCTTAGCCTCCCAGAGTGCTAGGATGACAGGTGTGAGCCATCACACCTGGCCCAAATTTTTCTTCTATGTTATACACACACACACACACACACACATATACATTTAATGCACATGTGTGTGCATTAAATGTATATTTAGTTTAGAAATAGGCCTATTTACACCCATTTCAGATTGAGTTGTTGCACTGGCTACTAATAGTATTTGCTTTCTTTTTAATTTAGCAGCAGAACTTGACCTATTTTCCTTTCTTTGGGATTAGCTCATTATTTTGACATGTATCTTGCTGGATTGGTTTCACTGCCCTTCCTTTCAGACATTTGTTATTTTTCTGGGAGGATCTAACTAAGAGAAGGCCCCTCTCTGGGTTATTCCCTGAACCACACCATCACCTATCTTTATTCTACACATGAAGCAACTGAAGTAGAAAGAGAATAAATGGCTCACATTCATGTCACTAGAGAGCTGGGAGTCAGCTTCAAGTCTCCTATCGCCCTGCCCAGGGCTCCTTCTGTTGCACCAAGGAAAACACTGACTGGCAGCCTGAGCCTCCAAGGATAAGTGTAGGAAGGGGAAAAGAAAACGTGCTGGCCAGGCATAGTGGCACATGCCTGTAATCCTAGCACTCTGGGAGGCTGAGTCGGGAGGATCACTTGAGCTCAGGAGTTTGAAACCAGCCTTTGAAACCAGCAAGAGTGAGACCCCATCTCTACAAAAAAATAGAGAAATTAGCTGGGGTGTGGAGGCACATGCCTGTAGTCCCAGCTACTTAGGAGCTGAGGCAGGAGGATCGCTTAAGCACAGGAATTTGAGGCTGAGCTATGATGATGCCACTGCACTCTAGCTGGGGCAACAGAGCAAGAATCCATCTAAAAGAAAATAAAAGAGAAAGAAAACATGCTGCTTGTCTCATCTGTGTTTTCTCTAACTGCTCTAACCAGTGGGTGTGAATCATCTATGCAGCTGGTTCAAAATGCAGATTCCTGAGTCCCACTCAGAGATTCAGATTCAGTAGATCTGTTGGGTACTTGGGATGTAGTGTTTTAAACAAGTGCCAACAGCTCATTCTAAGGCAGGTGGTCTTTTGACCACTCTCTAAGAAACACTGCAAGAGGCTAGAAGCTCTTGGAGAGAGATGGCATGGTCATAGGTACATTTTATACAGCCTTTTCCCCAGAGTGGTAAGTGATAAGTGTCTTTATCAATTATAAAGACAGCCTCAGCTGCTGCTAGCCCACTAGCCCATAGGGCACCTTTGTGCAAACTAGAACCTGCCCCCCAGATGGATGCAGCCCTGAGGGCACATGGCCTGATTGGTGCAGCACAGGTGAGAACTTAACCTTGCCCTGCTGGCTAGCTGAGCACCTGTGCTGGGCAGAGCCTGCGCAATCGTATGTGATGACCTCCACTCTGCTCACTGCTTGTTACTATGTCCCCTTCCCAGCACGTCTTCCCAGCACAGATCCTTTCAGTTTAAAGAGAATTGATCACTTGAGAGACCCACCTGTAGCCAGTATAGGTCCACCCAGATGGGGCTTGGTCGTGCTTCAGCTAACACCATCTCTTTCTGTTTTTGAACTATGCCCTATGACTTCAAAATATCATCCAGAATAATTTCTAGGGTGTGAAGGAAGGCTAAAGTTCAAAATACATAAGCTAGAGATTAAAGATGGCGGACGAGAAAAGCCGCCAGCCAGAGTGTCTCCGCAAAAAAGACAGATTTTAGAAGAAAGTGGAAGAAATAAGAAAGCAGACAAGCAGACATCGGACGAGGGTCAGAAGGAGGGATACCTGAGACCACGAGAGACTCCACGGGAGGAGGTTGCGGAGGAGAACTCAAAGGAGAAAGCCCAAGAGAAGCTTGGAGACCGGCGACAAGGGTAGGTGGAGCGGCTAACTTTCCCCTCCCTTGCATCTTGGACTGCTAGTGGGCTCCTGGGCGGTTGGAGAGACCTAACACCAGCCCAGAGACGGCTGCTGCCGGTGAGCGGTGAGCCTCTTGTGACCACGGCACCAGGCTCCCAGCTCCTCCAGGACACCTCCCAGCCCACAGACTCAAGCCGACCGGCAGACACCATATTGCCTCCTTCTCCCCTCCCCCTTCCCTACCCGCGGCTGCCGAGAGAGACAATTTAGCCACCACCCGGAGGCATCTCAAGGGAACGGGACCTTCCTATTTGGGGTCCTACAGCAGACTGAGGGGTACTCAGACTGTGAGCTCCCCATCCGCCAGCCCTCCCAGG